>JAPHNG010000395.1:0-25000 GCA_027405835.1 Asclepias syriaca
CAGTTAATATTCAGCAGGTTTGAGTTGAAGTTTTAGTGGAAGTAATGTCAAATCAGCAGTAACTTTCCACAGCTCAATGTATCAAGTCTTGCAGAAAGATGTTTTCCATATAACCAAAAGGTTTCTCTGATAAGATTTTTGAATTTTCATAAAGAAAGAAAGAAAGAAAAAGTAACGAGCCCCCACCAGGAATTGAACTTTTTTCACCAGTTTGGAATGGGTTGATGAAAGCAAACCCCACTTTGAAGCATTTATCTAGAAGGAAGCTCAAGTTCAAATTCAACTGCTGAATGATAATTTGAAGGGATCATCAATTAGAAAGAAAAGCTCTATCAAATGAATGATACAGAATCAAAATGCTCCATTTCAATCATAAGTCTCATTTCCTTAAATCTATGCAATAGATTCATACTCCACTCTCCCAAAACTTTCCTAATGAAAAAGGGATATATCAAACAAAATATGAAACAAGAAATTAGGAAAGAGTAATCAAAACCATGGAATATTTCACTACAGAAATGCTTCTGCTCCTGCAACGATCTCCAATATCTCACCGGTGATCTTTGCTTGTCTTTCCCTATTATAAGCAATTGAAAGGCTCTTCTTCAACTCCACTGCATTATCAGTGGCTTTACCCATTGAGTTCATCCTTGACGCAAGCTCACTTGCAAATGATTCTTGTAATGCCCTCAGAATCTGACTATTCAAATACAGAGGCATCAATGCATCAAAAATCTGAGCAGGGTCTTGCTCAAACTGCAAGTTAGGCAAAAAAAGCTCCTCCTTGGTCTTCAGGTGATCCCTCTCCACAATCAATTTCCCTTCCTTCGTGGTTAACCTAAAAGTTTCATCTTCACTTGTTGCATCAACGCAATTTCCATTAACGTCATAGACCTCTCCTTTTGAGGATAATGGAAGCAAAGTACGAATCACCGGATCAGATTTAATCAGTGAAACAAATTTGGTATACAGAATCTCAACTTTATCAACCTCTTCACTTAGAAACAGTGAAAAAACATCATCAGCAATTACTTGAGCATCTTTCGTAGTGGGAAATTCCCCACCAACCACAAATCTATCCACTAAGAAATCATCCCTTCGACGGAAATAGGCATTGCCTTTTTTCCCTACACTTATCACAGTATAATCTAAACCAAGATTCTTCAATTCATTAATCCTGGCCCCAGCCTTTTTGAGAACTCCAGAATTAAAACTCCCACAAAGACCCCTATCACCAGTGATAACAACAAGACCAACTCTTCTTAAGGGCCTTACAGTTGTTAATGGAACATCTACGTCATCCAACTGCATCTGTTCATGAACGTTGTACAAGAATTCGGTAAGTGCCTCGGCAAACGGCCTACCATTTACAACTGCCTCTTGTGCTCTCCTCACCTTTGCTGCTGCAACTAGTTTCATTGCTTCAGTGAATTTGTGGGTAGTTTTCACAGTTTCTATTCGGCTCCTAAGCTCACGCAGACCACAGAAAATGGTGGGAACTGTCAAAATTTCATTAATCCAGTTAACCCTTGTTACAATAATTTTCTGCTTAAAATTTTTGGTTGGATTGAGATGAGCTAGGAAAGAGAGGGAAAATGTATTATCAGTTTGGGGTTTCGGTAAAACCCATTTTGAAGAGATCATGATTTTGGCACGGGAAATACAGAAAGGCAGAGAAACTATAGGGTTTAGATTAGCGAAAAGAAATTTGTAGGTTTATCTAACTCTGATCCGTGCCGGATTTCTCAGAACAGAGAATAACCGACGGCCGACAGCGTCGCCGGAGTCCCGAAGAATATCCGAATTTGAAACTCAAATATAGAAAGCCCAAAAAAGGCCTAAAACTAATGAATCATTTAAAAGAAATATATAACAAGTCCAAGATGAAATTTTCAAAAAATGATGGTCCAATTGGAATAGCCCGTCGGGCGTTAGTTGGCTGAAGAGACACAGGCCCGCTATCCTTCCACTGCAGGGAGCGGGCAGTCTTCGCTGCTCTGTCAAGCCAGCCTCACGCTGTACCCGCCACACTTTAGGAACCACGTGGCCCAAGCTTCAGCCCAAGTCACGTGGCCCAACTCTCCGCTTGGAATGGACGGGCCTGTATATGTACCCAACAACCATACCTTCTGAGCAAGTCCAATGTTCCATCATTTTATTGCCTCCACTCGGATGACAAGCCCCCGTAACTGAGCTCGGCGATTGTTTAACAAAAGCCAGAGATTAAATGCTAAATAATTTATTGTTATAAATGTCATGTGGGACTTTGTTTAAGGATGTGTTTGGATTTTGAGGCTAGAAAAGATTACAGAGTTTGTTCCCATATCCCTCGTATTAATCCTCTTTATAGATAGACTGTCAATTTTGTTTTCGGGAATCTTTTATCAGAATTGGAAGATTGGTAGTTTTTCTGCTTCAGACAAGCAAGCCATTCGTTTTTCAGCTGTTGATATAAATGAGGAGTTTTTTGTAGTACCAGTTGTCTTTCGTTGGAAGGAAGAGGGATTAAAGCTGAGTGAGTATCCAAACACTGCCTTATTTTACGAAAGGAAAAAGAAATATTTAACTAAATATTTAAATGTCCCTCAACTAATTCATGGGAAGATACTGAACTTTTATATTTGAAAAAGGTTTCAGTAGGTATCTCTGAAGTAGAAGTCCATGGCGGTTGATAAAGGAATCCTTGATCATAATTTCCAGTATGAATACTGCGTCCAACGCGAAACTTGTGATTGGTAGTAAAACACCGATTCGCTTGTTGAGACCTAATTCTATCTTCATAGATTTCTCGAGATATTTTCTTACGAAGTTTTGTTATAGCATCTATAACTGCTTCCGGTTTAGGTGGGCAGCCCGGCAGATAGACATCCACAGGAATTAGCTTATCAACTCCCCGAACAGTGCTATAAGAATCAGTACTGAACATACCTCCGGTAATTGTACAGGCTCCCATAGCAATAACATATTTTGGTTCAGGCATTTGCTCATATAATCTTACTAGGGAAGGGGCCATTTTCATTGTTACTGTTCCGGCTGTTAAAATTAGATCTGCCTGTCGAGGACTCGATCTTGGGACTAGTCCATAACGATCAAAGTCGAATCGTGACCCTATTAGGGAAGCAAATTCAATGAAGCAACAACTGGTACCATAGAGAAGCGGCCATAAACTAGAGAGTCTTGACCAATTTGAAAGATCATTTAATGTAGTTGAAATAACTGAATTTTGGATCGTTCGATTAAGTAAAGGAAACTCAATAGAATTCATAACAGTCTCCATCTTTTTTTTTCTTTGTATTGTCTGACTATTCAGGGGTTAAGACCACTCCAATGCTCCCTTTCGCCACGCATAAACTAAACCAATAATTAAGATAAGCACAAAAATTAAAGCTTCTATAAATACGGATAGACCCAATACATCGAAACTCATTGCCCAGGGATAAAGAAAAACCGTTTCAACAACAAAAACTAGAGCAAACATATAATAACGGATTCGAAATTGTAACCAAGCGTCGCCCATTGGTTCTATACCCGATTCATAGCTAGAAAGTTTCTCTGGTCCTTTGTTAATCGGGGCTAAAACTCCGGAAATTAAAAAAGCCAAAATAGGAATAAGACTTGATATTATTAGAAATGCCTGAGTATATAATGCAGCTTGGGTAGTAAAGTCCTGTGCTATGAATGCATAAGCAGGTAAAGAATACATATGTTGAGCTACTAAGGAAGTAATAACCCCTAAAGAAGCTAGAGCAAGGCCTAATTGAAAATGAAGCGAATTGTTGATTGTGTCATAAAGACCCTTATGCCCACGTCCCAACCGTCCTCCCGGAGGAACGTGTGCATCTAAAAGATCTTTCATACTGTGCCCAATCCCGAAATTGGTTCTATACATATGACCAGCAATGAGAAAAATAAATGCAATAGCTAAATGATGATGAGCAATATCAGTCAGCCATAAACTTTGCGTTTGCGGATGAAATCCTCCAAGAAGAGTTAGAATGGCAGTTCCTGCTCCTTGGGAGGTCCCAAATAAATGACTAGTTGAATCGGGGTTTTGAGCATAAAGATTCCATTGACCTGTAAAAAGTGGACCTAACCCTTGGGGATGCGGTAATACATCTAAGAAATTATTCCATCGAACATACTCCCCTCTGGATCCAGGAATAGCGACATGCACTAAATGCCCTGTCCAAGCCAAGGAACTTACGCCGAACAGTCCTGACAAATGATGATTCAGTAGGTATCTCTGAAGTAGAAGTCCATGGCGGTTGAATTGGAGTTCATAAAGCCCAAAAAGAAAAAAAAAATGATGGTTCAATTGGAGTCACCCATTAAGGTGTTTGATTGGCTGAAGGGACATCGGCCCGTTATCCTTCCACTGCGGAGAGCGGGCAGTTTTCGCTGCTCTGTAAATCCAGCCTCACGCTGTGCCCACCACTTTAGGAACCATGTGGCCCAAGCTTCCGCTCAAGTCACATGGCCCAACTCTCCTCTTGGAACGGGCAGGCCTACTTATGGTCCCGACAGCCAAACCATCTGAGCAAATCCAACGGCCCATCATCTTAATGCCTCCGCTCGGATGACAAACCCACGCTACCAGGTTCGGCAATCCTTAAAGCAAAAATCGAAAGTTAAGTGGTGAAGTGTTTCTTCTTGCGAACGTGATGTGGGACTTTTGTATAAGGAAGTGTTTGGCTTTTGAGAGGAGAAAAAGGCTACTTATTTTGTTCCCATATCCGTGATACTAATCTCTTCAAAGATATATTTCTCATAAAACTTTCAAGAATTTATTGATCAAAATTGAAAGATTGGTAGTTTTTATGCTCAAATAGGCATTCATTTTTTCAGCAGTTGATGTAAATTATGAGTTTTTTTAAGTACTAGTTTTCTTCATTGGAGGGAAGAGGGATTAAAGCGTAGCATCCAAACACTGTCTTATATTGGGAAAATTCTTGAAAGGAAAAAGGAAATTCGAACATTTATTTTTTTCCCATGTCTTTTCGCTTCTAGTAGTAATTCATCAGATTTCAGGGGAAAGCTCTGAGATACGCTTTTGGTGGAGTTGAACTGTTGTAGCGATCTAAAATTGAAGCAAAGAAAAGAATATAAAGGGGAAAGAGAGGAAGGAAAACATGTCGAGGCTGTGGGCGAGGTTTGCAGGGTTGTTTAGCAATAGAACGTTGGTGGGCATGGACAAAGCAGGGAATCGATATTTTGCAAGAACTGAAGAAATGGATGGTGTCAGTAAGTGGGTTGTTGTTCTCGTTATCGTTATTTTTGCTCCTAATTTGGATTGTCAGCTTAATGTCCTTTTTATGTTTTTCTTGTTTTGGAAGTTTGAAATTGCTTCCTATGAAATGAACTGCAGTTGCTTTAATATATATATATATATATATATATATATACAGTTTGGCAATTCTTTTTTTTGTTTTTCAGTTAATGCATTGACAGAATAGAATGTTTAGAGTTACATAATTTACTTAGGATGATCCTGTCTTCTGCCTCTGCAAAGGGTTACTGGAAAATAAAGTAGAATTTTAGAGTTAGTTACTTTTGTTTTTGGTGGGTGGGGGTGGAGCTTATTGGTTGGGGGGGGGGGGGGGGAGATATTAGTGAGGATGCTGGTTTAGAGGAGTGGAGGAGTACACCTATGGAATGCTAAGGAAAGTCGAAGGTTGGAAATTTTGAGGGTTCAGATTGATTAGGGTAAAGAGCGTTTAAATTTTCATATTGAATGCAGCTGAAAGAACTGATTAGTGAAGGTATCCCATTTGTATTTGGGATCTACTCATAGAAGTTTCTTTAGTGATTGGTAACTTGCTTTGCCTTTTTCTTATGTTTTATGCGTGTTTTTGTCCAGTGAAGGAAAAAAAATGGGTGATATTCAAAGGAGAGCAGGAACCAACCACCATTCCGGGTATGCCTATCCAGATGGAGAAAATGTTTATGGCTTTTTTTGTTTTTTTTATCCTTTACTTGAATCAGTTTTATCATTGTGTTTTCTAGATTGAGATCGAGAATTTATTGCTTCTATTGCCTTTATTTGATCTGTACTGGATCTATATTTTGTTGTCAATCTACACTCTCCATCTGATAAAATGTTATGTGACGATATTTCTTGTCACCAATTCTATTCTTCTCTTGGAAGGAAGCCTTTATGTTTGCTTTGGAATCGTGTCTTCATTAAAGGGGATTTATAATATGTCCTAACCTTAGGTTCTTCATATGTATTGTGTGTGCAACTAAATCTTCAAACTTAATATTCTTCCTTGCCAGTAAAATGACATTGGGGATAGTAAGCATGATTTTGAGGGGAACCAAATAGGACATGAACACCCAACTAGAGATGAGAGAGTAAGCACATCAATTTTCTATTACTACATCTACAACATTCCACTACTGGTATCTTTTTGGAGTGAGTTGAAGTGTGTGTTCTAATTGCAAGTTTCATAGTCCCATTATAAACACAATGATATGATCCTCCAATTTAAAAGGTGAACTGTCCTCTTTACTAGGTCAGTGATGCACTGGAAGGTGCCAAGAAACTGCTCAATTGAAGGGAGATTTGTTAGGATATTATTCTCATTTTCACACTGACTAAATAGATGGAATTCCTTTTTTGTCAAAAGTTCTTAAATCTGATATCTATAATGCCATTGAGAATCAAGTATCATTACAATAATAGATTAAACTTGGGACACTGCTTCTCATGTTTTCTGCTTTTCTGTCTCCTCTATTATAGTTGAATGGATTTGTTGGTTGAATGGACAGCGTAAAAAAGCTCCCACACCTGAGGTAATTAGAAGTTATCCCTTCATGGAATTACATTGCTGTTAGTTGTTAAAGGTTCATTTTTTCTCTTCTCTCTCTCTTTTTTTTTTTTCAAAATATTTTGATACGAAATGCCTAATAAAAGTTTGCACTGAAAGCCTAGATTGTCTGAAGTTTGTGATGAAGCTAGGTTCAACTCATCAAATAATGCAGAGAGCTATATGCATACGTGAAATGATTCATATTATTTTCCTCATTTCGGTTGCTCCTCTTGTATCAACTCTTTCGATATGGTTTTATTTTCTACTTCTGCAAAGCCAGCTCTCTACATGATACATGTCAAAAAATATGTTTCACTTGAAGAAGCTGATGGCCCACATTATTTTCATTTTTCTTTTAGAAGATATGTCATTGGAATATCTATTCATGAGAAATAACAAAAAAAGAGCTTTCATTGAATTGTTGATCTATGTATCAGGAAATTGCTGAGCTAGAGGCAAGGAGAGAGAGTGTTAGACTAAATGTTGCACGTAAGTTGGCATTCCAATGCCTCATAATTTCTAGCAGTGCTTACTATTCCATACTAAGTTGAAGTTTTCTCTCATTCTCTTGTGCTTTTGGGAATCATTGTATCTCAAAACTATGAAATTTATGTTTTACATATGTTATACATTCAAAGATTGTTTTCTTCTCGTTCTTCTGATTTAAATTAATTTTTTCATATGAAATTTCTGCATTTAATTTGATCTTGTTAATATATTGTTTGTAATTTAAAATTGATTTATGAGTGCTTTGTGTTGCTTCGTTTCTGAGTTAAGTTCCTAACAAATATATTTTAAAACAAAGTTCTCAAGAAGGAAGAAGAAGAAAGGAAAGCTAAAGAAGGTGCTACTAAAAAGGCTGGAAGCACTGGTAAGTTGCTATTTTGACTTCTATTTTGTGGAAAAGAACCAATTGAAGTATCCGCTACCATACTGTGATGCTGTTTTGATTTGTCGCATAGGAAAAGTAGCAGGACCAGACTTGAAGAGTTTTATTCAGCAATTAAAAGTTGCATCTGAAGGTATAGCACTCCAATTCATTCTTCTTAACTGTAGTTGAAATTTCATTCAATTTGTTGCAAGTCATATGAAACTCTACAAATAGAACATTTTTTTATAACTGTAGTTTGACTTCTTTACTTTACAACTTTTGTCTAATATACATTTACTTTTTATTCAATTTCTTGGATACCTATCATTACGAAGAATATAATGATTTTTTCCCTGCTGTATGAACACAATGGAGGAAACAAGACACATAAAACATGGCTTACCTATGCATGTAAGGGTAGCATCACTAGAACAGGAGTTGCCCGTAATTCAACATTGGTTTCTATTTCTATATCTAATGTCGGGCTCAGAGAAGAAGTTTTAAATTGTTCTCCACTGAGCTTGATGTCCTTTTCCTCTGCTTCCTGTCTTCTCTGTTTTTGTCTTCCTTTTTGTAGAAATTTCCCCCATGTCTGATATACATTAAGTATCTTTTGCTATTTCTTCGTGAAGGAGAGGAGATTGTAAAAGCAGCTGATGCTACAAACAATGCAAGGTGCGTCAATATGCAGTAATCTAATTGTTTTATATAATCTTGGTGAAAAAAATTATGCTCTGTTGAGGTTGTCTCTACAGCTGCTGTCATAGAATGAAAATGTGGGCAGAAGTTGATCAATTGTTTCAGATTTCTTTTCCTTTTCTGAAAGAAATATTTTGACCTGCCATAACCAGGATTCATGAAGAACCCGAGACCGAGAAAAAGACCTCATTCCAAGATAGAAAAGAACAACCGGAGTAAGTTCTTGAATTACTACTCATGCTCTGCCTCCCTTTCTTTGTGTTTTTAACAGGCAAACCAGTTTAACCTAGATATTTTTTGTGTCTTTCTTTCAGATCTTCGGAGCCTTCTGGCTCGGGCCAGTCATTTAGGCCCGGGTTTTGGCAACCACCAACATGAGAAAGTAACTCTTGCTTAGCCTCTACCATGGCCACTGTGCAAGAAAATTCAAACATGAAATATGCAGCAGCAGCAGACTCCAAGATTACTGAGATTTTTCAAGGAGATGGTATCAGGTCAAATCTTTCTCAGACACTGTACACCTTATGCAGAGGATGATGCTATGGATCCACTTTTTTTTCCTTCACCTCTCTTTTTGTTTTCCTTGCCATTTTTTAGACATAACAAGGAAAAATATACTTGAATATGGATATAATCAATTAAATTCTCACATTTATATTTTTATATATATATATATATATATTTGGTTTAATTAAGATTAATCCTTTTCTATTAACCCTGGTTACGAAGTGTCACATTTTCACGTGCAAAATTTAAATTCTTTAACTTTTTCCCTTTTTTCCTGTTTCTGCCCTCATATGTTATCAAGAAAAAGACACTTTTATTTTCTTTTTCTTTTGTGTCCAAAAACTATCTTTCTGAAATTCATTTGGATGGGACTTGGAATATGCTGAAGCGGGGCGGGACCTCCACATTTGTTTGATCCAAATTTGCTATTGGATAGACAAATACTTACTAGAATAATCATAAAGAAAATTGAAGTGATTGTAATTTCAAATTAGTAATTTTTTTAATTAACAAAGTATTAATTTTCTTGTTAATTAATATTTAATTAAAAATAAATTATGAAAAATTCTTTACAATTGTTAATTTTTCTTAATTTTTAAGAACACACTAATAATATATATATAAAAATTCAATAATGTCGCAACCTTCGGATTATGCCAACTAAAATAAAATATATAAAAAAGACTTCATCACTATTCACCCGTTTTTTTATTCCAAAGACAAAATCCAAAAGCAAATGGATCTAACTTCTGGTACACACGCGCCCGAAATCTCCAGCGTCCACGTATCTTAAGCCTATGTATCCAACGGTTAATATTCAAATCCAAAAATAACACGTCCGCAAAATAATCCTCATCGTCCCCAAATCTTCACCATTTTCAGCCATAGCAAGCGGTTGCTTCCAACAGTACTGACTCAGACTTGCCCCCGCTTTCCTTTCCCTTTCCTTCTACACACATATATATATATACACAAAATTGTTGTATCTATATATCCCAAAAATATCTGTATTAATTACCCTTTTTTTTTCTTCCTTAAAAAGATTTTTAATTTAGGGTTTCGGACAGAGCCTGACAACACCTACCCCCCAATGCCCAAATAGACAGACAGTGGCGATCCATTTATAGTCATGTATGTGCGCACTTGCTCATCATCATCAACCACAACATCTGCGATTTTAAGGGCTGCTTCTTCTTCTACTACTAGAGTTCGTTTTGCATCTACTATTTCTTCTTCATCAACTTCATTTTCTTCTTCTTCTGTTGCTAGTAGAGGTTTTCTCCCTTCTTCTCCTTTAAAATCGGCGTCGTTTGTTAGTTATCAATCCAAGAAATTTTCATCCTCGGTTCGATCGCTCTGTTATTCTGTTCCCAAGTGGAGTCACGGTTTTTTCTGGCGATCCCCTGCTAGTCTCAGGGCTCAGATCAGAAATTCTGCTCCTGTGATCGAACGTTTTCAGCGCAAGATCGCTACTATGGGTAATTTCTGATCTAAATTATTGAAATGATTGTGATTTGGCTTTCAGTATTCTGCCAGGAGGTGGCCTTTGTTTGTTTTGGTTCTTTGGGTTGGGGTGTAATGACGTCCCTTTGAATCTTCTTAATAAGATTCGATGCTTTTTATCTGGATTCTTGATTGTGTTCTGCATATAACGTATCCAAGGAATATTCTTGTCACCTAATTTTTTTATTAGTTGTAATCTTATGGCTCTGGTAAGTGGTAGCAGGTTCTGTTTTACTATCAAGATTTGATTTTCTTCCAAGTGTTTATGAAGTTCTCATCTGACCTACATTTACATTTTTCTTGTTTTGTTTCGGGGAAAACATATTCAGCTGTTGAAATTCATAAAGAATGATGCTATTTTTTCCCTTCGTTCCGACTCCTTGGAATGAAATGTTAATTTGAAGTTTACTAACCATAGTTTTATTGTTTTTATGTCCAGCTTCAGAGAATCCTTTCACGGGAATTTTGACTGGTCTGCCTAAGCCTGGAGGTGGCGAGTTTGGAAAATTCTACAGTCTTCCAGCTCTAAATGATCCAAGAATTGGTATGTTTCAAAAACTTGCGTTCTCTTCGTGGCTCTTCTGCTCCTTTTTGATTTTGCTCATTTTTTTCCTACGAGTTACACGTCTCCATTAATATTAGTTCCTTTATTTGTTGGCCTCTTTCATTTTCGTAGCTGAACAGCATCAGTGTATAAGGCATACTGTACATGATTGCATTTATGCTGCCTTACTTATAATGACCTTTTTCTATTCAAGTTTTGCATTTTAATAGTTGTTGTAGTTGTTTTTTTTTAAACACATTTATTTCCTGCAGACAAGCTACCGTACTCCATCAGGATACTTTTGGAATCTGCCATACGTAATTGTGACAACTTCCAAGTCACCAAGAATGATGTGGAGAAGATCATAGACTGGGAAAATACTTCGCCCAAACAAGTTGAAATTCCTTTTAAGCCTGCCCGTGTTCTTTTACAGGTTAGAAACATAGCCCATACGACATTCCAATGCAAAAACTATTGTAATGTTTCATCTTTCTGACATTTCCCTTCTCATCTTCAGGATTTTACGGGTGTTCCAGCAGTTGTTGACCTTGCCTCTATGCGAGATGCTATCAAGAATCTTGGCAGTGACCCTGACAAGATTAATCCCTTGGTATCTTCTGTTTTCTTCCTTTTGCTTGACTTAAGTGGCTATCCATTGCCTTATCTTTCTTTAGGAGATATATAAATATATATTGCTTGTTGTTACTTTTGCTTCCTATGCAGATCTATGATGTTATCATTTTGTCCTAACTTGAGATATTCTGTTTTAGGTGCCCGTGGACCTTGTCATTGACCACTCTGTCCAGGTTGATGTAGCAAGACAAGAAAATGCTGTGCAGGTTAATATGGATCGTGAGTTTCAACGAAATAAAGAAAGGTTTGCTTTTCTTAAATGGGGATCTACTGCCTTCCACAATATGCTTGTTGTTCCTCCTGGTTCTGGTATTGTCCATCAGGTACGTGTTTTTGCTCGATATTCTAACATCTTACAATTGTGTGGGAGCTAATCTTTTGCTCTCTTGATTCTTGGTTCCTCCTTGCATTGCTAACTCGTATATTGGCAAGAATCTTGTGCTTGTCTTGAGGCTCCCCTTAGTTATTTTTTCTGTTTTCACTTTATGCTGTATGAATTATACCATTTTCTTGATTCATCTGCTACAATTTTCAGGTCAATCTTGAATATCTTGGACGGGTGGTTTTCAACACCAATGACATTCTTTACCCTGATAGCGTTGTTGGAACTGATTCCCATACTACCATGATTGATGGACTTGGTGTTGCTGGATGGGGTGTTGGAGGAATTGAAGCTGAGGCTGCTATGCTTGGCCAGGTAGTTGGATCTCCTTTTCCTGTCGTATGTTCATATACCAAGGACTGGAATGTATCAGGATATTCCATCCTGTTGAATTGTTGGGTGTATGGAATTTGGATATTTCTTGTTTGTTATTGATTTGCTTATTACTGGGATGGTTTATAAAATATATATTTAGTGTTGTTTGGGTTCTTTGATGATTTGTTGTAGGTTGCTTAGTTTTATTTTACTGTTGTTTTATAACTCACTTTTGTTTAATATTATTCAGGGTTGATCTGGTGGAATTTCTTGTTAAACATTCTTTATTTCTGATCCTCTGGATCTTGTACTTTCTCAAAAGTGGGACTTGGTTTCTTTTCTGATTACCTATTTCTGATTTGACAGCCAATGAGCATGGTTCTACCTGGTGTAGTGGGGTTTAAGCTATCTGGAAAGTTGCAGAATGGTGTTACAGCTACAGATTTAGTATTAACAGTTACACAAATGCTGAGGAAGCATGGTGTAGTTGGAAAGTTTGTTGAGTTTTATGGTATATAGATTTTCCTCCTCATATGGCATGAAATGCTTATATAACATATGTTAGGGTTTGCTGATAAAAAGTATGTTTTAGGTCCTGGTATGGCTGCCCTATCACTGGCTGATAGGGCAACAATTGCAAACATGTCTCCAGAATATGGAGCGACAATGGGATTTTTCCCTGTAGATCATGTCACACTAGAATATCTCAAGTTGACTGGAAGAAGTGATGATACTGTGAGTTCCTATGTGTTCTTTTTCCTAGCTTTTGCAAATTATCAATGGTTAATTTTAAGTAGAATTATTCTTATATGAATTGGTTTCCATGATTTAGGTGGCAATGATTGAAGGATATTTGCGTGCAAATAATATGTTTATTGACTATAGTGAGGTATAATCATCAATTTTTAAAACAAAAACGTTCCACAACTTCATTAATCTGACATCTCAATTTTATGGGCCAGCCTCAAAAGGACAGATTCTATTCATCTTACTTGGAACTTGACCTTACAGAGGTCGAACCTTGTGTTTCTGGACCAAAAAGGTGAATGCATAGTTCATCAATGATTATCTTTTAGTTCTTTACCATATTTTCTTTAGTTTTGAAGTGATTATTGTTTGTTTGTTTGTTATTTGTTTTTTCTTTTTTTTGTGCTTAGGCCTCATGATCGAGTTCTTTTAAAAGAAATGAAGGTTGATTGGCATTCATGCCTTGATAATAAAGTAGGATTCAAGGTCAGTGTGGAACTTTTCTTTCAGTATTGTTAACAATTGTTTCCAAGTAAAATTCCTTTTAGTTGACTTAACCCCATTATACCCTACTATCCTCAATGCTTGACTGTCTTTGTGTTTGGTGTCAATAAATGTCATGGCTTATCAACCCTTCATGAACTTAATTAAAACTCTTTTTGTTATTATTCCTCTTGATTGTCTTTAATTCTTCAGGGGTTTGCTGTTCCAAAGGAGGAACAGGACAAAGTTGTAAACTTCTCATTCCACAACCAACCTGCTGAGCTTAATCATGGTAGTGTTGTCATTGCAGCCATAACCAGTTGCACTAACACATCTAATCCTAGTGTTATGCTGGGAGCTGGTCTTGTTGCAAAAAAGGCATGTGAATTGGGATTAGAGGTTAGTATAAATGTGCTTCTATTACCAGATGATCTTCTATAATAATGTTCATGGAGTGTAAAAACCCTTTCACATTTTCTTTTTGCTTTACGTCTTTGATTCGGTATGTTTGGTCCTTTGAAAATTTCTTCTATTGACTTTTGAACAGGTTAAGCCATGGGTCAAGACAAGTCTTGCTCCAGGTTCAGGAGTAGTAACAAAATATTTGCTCAAGAGGTACTTATTTGAAAAATTTCCCATGTTTCCCTTAATACGGATTATTGGATTTATTTCTCCATGTTTTTTCTCGTAGTGGTTTGCAGAAGTACTTGAACCAACAGGGATTTCATATTGTCGGCTATGGATGTACCACATGCATTGGAAATTCTGGGGATCTGGATGAATCAGTTTCTTCTGCAATTTCAGAAAATGGTATTGATGTTTTTTCCATATTTAGTTCTGTTGAATAATGCAGTAGTTAGAATACTTCGTTTATCTAAAAGAGAAATTTTTACTCAAAATTAGTTTAATTTTTTTACCTGTACAAATATTTAAAGTAGCTTCATCCATAGGCCAAAGTTCCTCTTATATATTTTTTTTATGGGAATATTAGTGGTGGGAGGTGAGTTTTGTTTTGAACCATGGACGGAATATGTCTACATTAAAAGATAAGACATTTGTATTATCGCATTCCAAAATAGAAATGTTGAAAGTTAATTCTATATGGGGGGAACTATGAGTATGATAGAGACAGATGAAAGCAGTCAGTTAAGGTCTAAAGGAGGCACACTAAAGATTCTTCCAAAGCCCAAGCTTCTATGTGGTGTACATTTAGATGGGAAGCATTTATGGGAATTAGTGTGGTTTCAAGTTAAACTCTTGATAGTATTCTTGTATATAGTTGAAGAGCATTTTCTATTGTTTAGGGAATACTAAGTTCCCATTGGTTGTAATTAAAAATCTGATTACAATCTTTTTAGGACTAATAATTTTGTAATCCTTGTTGGGTTTGGTAGAGAACTAAAGATGAAGGGTTTGTTTAGAGGCTATTGACGAAAGGGTCCCTTAGGCATTACATATCTGGCTACCCTGCAATTAATAGTGGTTTTCAGAAATTTTAATTACTTGGTTGTGTGAAAATCTTTCTTACTGTAATGCTAAAAAAGTTTTTATTTTTACTTTTTCTTGCATTCTTTCCAGGAAAGTCCTTGTATTCTTTGCCTAAATTTTATTTTGTGCAAGTCTGTTATTTTTTGGTCCTGATTTTAAATAAAAATTGAGTAAAAATGAGAATATTGCATGCTTCTCTGTGCTTTCTAGCAGAAGATTGGTCTATTCAGTTGTTTTTTGCATTCATATTCTTTCGTCCTCTAGCATCACACTCTAATTAAGGTGGATGTATTTTCAAACATTTCTTGCCAATAGAAGTGCACTTATCAACTATAAGTTTCTCCATGATGTTTATTTCAGTAAATTCATGATCTAGTTGATTTGAGCTCCTACTAACAACTATGGTTGGATTGACAATATCTATAATTAGTATGTTGAATGTTTGATAGCAATGCTAACTGTTATTCAAGTATTTGTGGCAGGAGAAGAGGGTTATGACTCTGATGGTTCCTCTTGGTTTCCTTTGTAGACCTTGTTGCTGCAGCAGTCCTTTCAGGTAATAGGAACTTTGAAGGTCGTGTTCATCCATTGACAAGGGCCAATTACCTAGCTTCACCCCCTTTGGTTGTTGCCTACGCACTTGCTGGCACGGTATGTGTCTCTGATAATTAAAATGGAAGTTAATAACTGAAAAATCTTCCGACATAATTTTACCTGGCAATAACTGTCATCTGGGATAAAAAATATGCACTCAACACATGTACAATCCTTGTCTTTCTTAAGGCAATTTCTAGTTTCTTGCTGGTCTCATGATGATATGACACTATTCTGTGACAGATTCATTAAGGTTCCTTTGGTAATTGGTTATTGCAGTTTTCTGTTCCACATGTTTTCTTGGTGTTACTTTTACTGATTGATTGCATCTCTACATGAAATATATTCTTTCTAATCTATTAATTATGGCTGAGATGCAAGCTTCAAATTTTCACTACTTGATTGGGTCCTTTTTTCTTTTTTATTTAAAAAGGTCAATATTGACTTCGAGAAGGAGCCAATTGGAACTGGGAAAGATGGGAGAAGTGTTTACTTCAAAGACATCTGGCCTACTACTGAAGAGATTGCTGAGGTGATGTGACCTTGATACTGGTGTTTGGTTATCTTTAGCTGTTGATGTTGACAATTATCTTATTGCACCTTATGTTGTTATAGGTGGTTCAATCAAGTGTACTCCCTGACATGTTTAAGAGCACTTATGAAGCTATTACAAAGGGCAATCCATTCTGGAATGAACTTTCTGTCCCGTCATCAAAGCTTTATTCTTGGGACTCAAGCTCTACTTATATTCATCAGCCACCATACTTCAAGGATATGACAATGGATCCCCCAGGTCCTGTTGGAGTGAAGGATGCATACTGCTTGCTGAACTTTGGTGACAGTATCACAACTGACCATATCTCTCCAGCTGGAAGTATCCACAAGGATAGCCCTGCAGCTAAGTACTTGATGGAGCGTGGGGTTGACCGCAGGGACTTCAATTCATATGGTAGTCGCCGTGGCAATGATGAAATCATGGCTCGGGGTACCTTTGCTAATATTCGGATTGTCAACAAGCTCCTAAATGGAGAAGTTGGCCCAAAAACTATTCACATCCCTACTGGGGAGAAGCTGTATGTTTATGACGCAGCCATGGTTAGTTTCTTAATTTATTTTGTTTCCTTGGTTTGATATGTTAGTGTTACTGAGGTGGCCTTGACTCCTACTGGTAGAAGACTGAACCTAATGTTTGATTCCGTTTTCCCCAGAAATACAGAAGTGCTGGTCAGGACACCATAGTTTTGGCGGGAGCAGAGTATGGAAGTGGTAGTTCTAGAGACTGGGCTGCAAAGGGCCCAATGCTACTGGTAAATGTCTTTCAGTATTTCTTTTTGAGATCACGTGTTTGTAGATTTATCGACTATATTTCTACATTTTGTTGTCAGGGAGTAAAAGCTGTGATTGCCAAAAGCTTCGAAAGAATCCATCGTAGCAATCTAGTGGGAATGGGCATCATTCCACTTTGTTTCAAACCAGGTGAAGATGCAGATACACTGGGCCTGACCGGCCATGAGCGGTACACTATAGACCTCCCACAGAAAGTCAGTGATTTAAGGCCTGGTCAAGATGTTAAAGTGACCACAGATGATGGAAAGACCTTCACTTGTGTATCCCGTTTTGATACTGAGGTATGTAACAGTACTTCTTTATGATCTGCATGCATTGGGTTATTATACACAACTAAACGACTACTATTGCTTTTTTTTTCACCTCTTTTCTGAAATTTTCATTTGATTTGGCTTTGCAGGTTGAGCTGGCATATTTTGATCATGGCGGGATCCTCCCATACGTTATTCGTAACTTGACAAAACAATGATGCAACAGGCGAGCCTAGCGGAGCCTTGGATGATCATGTGAACAAACCAAACCACCTTTGTTGGACTCTCGAGCCTCTACAAATGCACTTGAAGATCCATTTGAGAAGTTAAGAATTTGTGTTAATAAAACATTTGGTAATAAAGGGGGAGGTGAAGGGTTTTAGATCCTTTAATTTATTCACTGGTTAGCACAACCATTAGGCTCTTGTGTGAACATTTCATCTCTCTTTCTTATGTTTCTTTCCTTTTCTCTGGCGGAAAATAAATAGTTTCTTTTCAATGACATTTGAGCCCTTTTGGTTAACTGCCAGTTTGTGCGGCCTTGGAATTGTTTAGATCCTTCTCAAAATAATGCCTTTAGCGCTTCTCGAACACGCTCCGTCTATAATGAGACTCCGAGGCTTACTTTTCTTTAATAGTTTAAAAGCTAGATTATTTTATTATTATTATTATTTAAAAAATAAAAACAATTATTTCACGTATTATTATTAGTACAGTATTTTTGGAAAGCTCATTTACACGGAAAAGCAGACTGAGCAAACTCTCAAGCGCTCTAAGCAAGCGACAACAGCACGAGAAAGAGGACTCTGTTCTGTTCGGTACTAGGACTTCTAGCTCCGATGATGCAGAGATTTAGTTACTTGTGAGGCCAGAGCAAATGCTTTAGCTCTCGAACTTGTCATTACTCGATCCTTTTCAGCACGTCGCTGATGTTGCCTTGCATTTTTTGCTCGTTTTGGTGCTAGTCGTGTATCTCTCTCCAAAAATGCGAGCCTAAATCTCTCAGCTATTGGTAATTCTTTAGTGCCTCCCGAAGGAATCGTTGAGTGAGAAATAAAACCAGAAACTGCCCATGTTTTGGGATCAATATCTTCAACTATTGCGTCATCCAATGAAGTATTTGGTAATGCTTCTCTAGGAATTTCAACACCTCTGCTGTTGTAACCAAAAGATGATGGTTTGGGGTTCAACATTATACGCGGACATTCTGCAGATAACCACTCCTCTGAATCTTTGTCAACTTTCGGCTGCAAAAACAGAAATGTAGGAATTCATTGTATAAATTAATCAATCTATAGCTGCAACTTGTCTCCAACACCAAGAAAGGACATACATACCCATACAAGCCACTGAAGAGAAGCTGCAGCACCACCGGCAATTTCTGCTGCATCCAGTTCCTCCCAAGACTCTCCCACAATATCATGCAAATTCGGCCTCAAGATACTCAAGCATCTTCTAGCTGCATGTTCACTTGCTGGACAATCTCTGCAACATTAACTTTGGTTCATTTCCTGTTATCGAGTTTTGTATTTCCTCGTTAATAAAACCCAATACCTTGGGCCATTTCCATTCCATTTCACATTATGATAGCATATATGGATGGAAAATGAAATAGAAACAGTAAATGTCAATTAAGAGGTACAAACAAGCAAAAACCAGGTATCATATACTAGTGTCCGGGAATAGCACGAACATCACGAAGAAGCTTTTTGTCCACATTCTAAATGCAACCCCATGAGATACATATAAACTACAAACTATAATTTATACAAGAGTACAGTTATGGCACTTCTCTACTGCCAAACAAATTTCAACATTCAAACAGATGCAGGTGATAGCAGTTGATGTATGCTCAATGACATACCCTTGGAATTGAACCCAGTGACATAAGTATTGAAGTTTAAGCCAGGTTTAAACACGTGCTCAAAATAAATCCATAAACTTCTATCTCAAGTTTCTCAAATCACAATTATGTATCAAAAGTTCTCGAGAAACAAGTTGCATAATATTACAATGAAAAGTTCATAATTACAATATTTTGTATGTTAGCATCTGCAGCAGAAGTCCAACACATAGACACAAGTAAGGAGAATAAAACGAAAGAAATACATTAGGCAAGATAGGATCATACCCCCATCTCAATACTTCCAGTGACTGGCAGTATTGCAGGAGTTCAGAGACACCATCTGATGTGAGTTTATTGCACCGACTGCACAAAAATAATATCCATTTCAGTGAAATCATTTTAAAATATCTCCAGGGTAGTAGAGTCCCAACTGGAAATTCTTCCTATGAGCATAAATAACTATATATTATCAGCTAAAAATGAAAACTCCATTAACCTTATGTCCACTGCTCGAAGTGCCGTGCAACTTTTTACTACTTGTGATAACCCAAGATCGGATACATTTGAAGCAGATATATCCAGGATCTCCCAGGAACTCTCAGCTAATGCAACAAGAATTTCATCATTCAGTAACTTTCTTCTCTTTGCAATTGCAACTACTGTCATCTGCCAATATTTTTTTCCCCAATATAAACAGTTTGATACACATCACACATATACAAATACAGAAGTAGTAAAGCTAGAGAAATACACAATAACAAAAGCATTTTTGTAATTACATAGCTGTATCATGATACAATATAAGAATTTGGATAGACGGTTAGCAATCTTCGGCATCAACAGTTATATCTCCAGGTTTTGCACAATAGTATTCATGCTTAGAATGTCCTAATAATAATTTAGCCAAATTGAAAGATGCTGAAAGCCAACTTGACCTTGGTTTTGCATAAGATAATTGTGAGCACTAACCAACTAACCAAGCACGATAAATTCTCAATAAAAGGAAACGTCCAAACCAAAGTTAATCATTTATAGAAGTTAAACTCTGCCTATATTATGCAAGAAGGAAATAATGAGTTTTGTTATATAAGACCAAATTTGGATTTTCTTCCTTACCCTAATATGAGAGGGGAAAGTAGACGCTATCTCGGGCAAATCATCAATTATGTCCTCCAAATGCTTGCCAACAACTCCAAGGCACAGATTAACCAAGCTTGGAGGCCTTCGCTTCTTGATTTGTGAAACTGACATTCAAACAAAGCTCAGAAAGTCTGTTTAACATGAAGCCAGAATATGGTATACAACTTGCAAGAATTCATAAAAAATTATCATCAAATGACACTTCTAGCACAGAAATGAGCCATAAAATGTTGAAGAATCTAATCAAACATAAAAAAAAACCCCAGAAATAATAACGGCCCAGTACAAAAACCGGGAATTACATACATACAAACAGAAAGGAGAAAGGGAATTACAAGAAGAATGAAGCGTGGAAGCAAAATTATTGGCTGATTTTTCCGTTCTGTAGGAATTAGAATTCAAATCGAGTTCCTGTAACGAATTAGCTATATCCCTGGACTTCCCTTTTTCCATCAACAATAAAGGGATGTATCAAAAGATGGTTGGCAACGGTCAATCTGGAGATACCCACAGAGAGATTGAGAGGCAGAATCAACAAAGCAAGACAGATTCTTGCATCAATTTTATGGCGGTCAGTATAGAAGGGGTCGGAGGTCGGGAGGTCGGGAGGTCGGATATTGGGTGTTTATCAATCACCAGTCAACCGCCCTTTGGCTTTAGGCACGACGGTTATATGGGGCTTTTTAATGTCCAGGGTTTAATTTTAAATTAAGACCTAAACGACGTCGGTTATTTGAACTTTTATTAAAATTAACTCTATTTAAAATTTTTTTAATGTAAAAACAAAGATTATGTTTTTTTTTCGCGTATAAAAAAAAAGAAGATTATGTTTAAATATTCAAAAAAAATTTTGGATTTTTTTTATTATGACGTTTAATTATTAATTTAATAAAATTTGGAGATTAATTTTATATTATTTAGAAAACGTCTAGATTGATTAAACTAAAATATTCAAATAGGCACTTATTTTACTAAAGATGAATAGTATAGGGACTATTTATGCTAATTTGACATCTTAGTTGTTTGAGTTTGGTGCCGGCGGCGGAAAAGGCAGTGGCTCTTTCTTTCTTTTTTTTGAATTTTGTGGATAACTGAATTCGGATCGCAGAGAACATTGATGAAGAAAAAGTAAAAAATTGAAATCGAAAAAAGAGAAGGAAAATGGGGAGAGGATTAGGGGCTCAAAATCTTGCACCAGATGTAACCCAGTTGATAGATCAGTTGGAGCGTCACTGCTTAGCTCCCGATGGCTCCTTCATCTCCAAATCCACCTACTACGATCTTCAAATGGTAACGTTTCCTGTTGGTTACCTACATTTATTTGTATTTTTTTATACAATTGTTCGTGAATGTGTGTATTTTAGCCCTATGATGTTAAGCTTGAGGATCTTACTATTGTTGCAGGCCAGGGAGGAAATGTGCAAAGAGAGACAGCGTTATTTGGAAGCTCTGGTACTGCGTTAAGCTTCTGTTTTTGGGTTCAGTTTGAACGGATATTTATGGGTTTTGAAATTTGGATACTTTTTTTAATCTGTTTCCGGGGATTTCCTATTGTTTTTTTCAACATTTTACTTTGGTATTGTAGGCAATTTACGTTGAGGCAATTGCAATGGTGGAAGAATATCAGCAAGCTGTTTCTGGCGCTAATTTTGGAGGGGTTCGTGATGTTGGCTTGAAGAGCCCTGCTCAGGTCCTCGTTTTCTCTAGATTTATGGTTTAAATTATACCATATCATTGCTGGAGTTTTTTCTTTTTTTTGGAAATATTGGATACAGACCTTGTTATCTGGTTTTTATTTCTTCTATTTTTGTGGTAAAATCTCAATGCTGGTTATACTGAATGTTAAAACGCTGTTGTGAAACTTAAATGTGAATAAATTAGTTTTTGTGGTGTAGGTACATTTTGCCTCTTTATAGCCAGTGGGTGGATAGATTCATTTGAATAAGAGATTGAAGGTATTGCTGCTTAATATTTCAGGTTTATGAGGCACTTGAGCATCGGATGGTTGTTGCAGAAGCTGCTCAAAAGTTGAGGCTTCCCCTAATATCTAAAGATGGGGAGATACACGAGGAAGAAATAGAGAAATGGAGTACAATGTCAAGAAGCTCCCTTGATAGTAACTGTACCAGTATTACTATATCCTCAAGCTCCAATTCAACTAATTACACAAATATTTCAGCTGTTGGAACTGGTACTGCTGCAACGAATGCTCTCTCTAGTGGGCTTGCTGATTCATCAGAACTTGAAGTTGGTGGAGTTCCCAACAGATATCTTGGAATAACTCCTGCTTATCTCTGGCAGACTCAGCTTCAACAATTGCAGTTATCCATGGTATGATACTTTAAGTTGCTAGTGCATCATGCACAGTTTAGTTGGGTAAATTCTTGCCAAGACACAGAATATTTCCTTTTCTATGCTGTTTATTAATAATCTTCTCCTGCTGTCATTTTATTTATTTTTATTAACAGTGTTAAGTGGTATTCTTTTCAGGTAGCTACTTCTGGTCAATTATGCTAACTTTAAGTACAGCTGTAGTTTCTAATTGACATCTTAAAGAATAATCTACTTGCTACAGGATATGGCTGAATATGCGATGTCACTTGCCCGTGAGATTGGAAATCGGTTAGACACTAAATGTGATAGGTTAATGGATGCTGTTATTACAGGTGACATAGGTCAGTTTCTATGTGTTGGCTACTGTTTTACCAATTTCAAGCTCGGCTATGATTCCTTACTTTTGAATATATCTTTTCTTGTGATATCCAAACATACCCTTATATTCAGAGCAAACCGAAAAAGTCCATTGGTCAGATAGAGGCCGTTAGTGGTTCATCTTCTAAACTTTTCCATTATTCTTACAGATTCACCTACGAATGGTCGGAACTCAACAGCTAGACTTCCTGAAAGGTATGCATGTTGATTCTTCCCTTTCACATTCTCTTCTGAATTTTAATATTTAGGGAGAAGGTCAATGTCTTTTTGGAATTGCAATTTGGTTCTCTTTGATTTGAACTCATGCTGAAGTGATTATTAATTCAACGAACTACAGATACTCCCCCTATTTATTAAAGTTCTTTAGATCCTTCTATCTCTGATAGGAGAAGCTAATATTGCTGTGTTTCCAGCTCTACAAATAACTTAAGCTTCAACTACTTATAAAATGTTACTCTTCTGCACTCTATTGTCATTAGAACTGCTAAAAGGATTTGAGTACTCAAGATTGTCACATGGTTATCAGAAAGATGCATTATATAATCAATTACGTTTGTCCAAAAAGAGAATAAATTACTCTGGGTTCTTAGCATATTAAACTTATTGTTAACCGTGTCTGCATTTGTAACACTTGTTGGAAGCTTGTTATTGGTGCCCATTAAACTATTTGACCAAGAGTTCAAAAGTTGTAAACTTAACAGGGTAAAGTTGATTATTGAGGAGATTGAGAGAGAAGAAGCAGTATGGCGCGAGGATCTGTATTCATCAGATAGAAAATTTGCTGAATATTACAATGTACAATTTCCTTCTGGCCTAAGAACCTTTTGTTTTCTCTCTCCATGGTTCTTAAACATCTGTATCTTATGTTCTTATGCAACATGATATTATTGTGTAACTTTTAAATCATTCTGCCCATCTGAAGGTTTTGGAGCAGATACTTGGAGTGCTAATAAAGCTGGTCAAAGAAATAAAGTTGCAACACCAGCATAAATATGTAAGGCAATGTTGTTTGTGACAAAAAACATTTGCTTCAAATTATGATTTTATTATCTGTTCCTCTGAATGATTAATTCTTCCTGTTTTATTCTTTTGATTTTTGCATTTGCTGATGGAAATTTAATTCTATGTTTGTAATTTTCAGGATGAACTGCACAAAACTTGGCTCTGCAAGCGGTGTGAGACCATGAGTGCAAAGCTAAGGTTTGTTCCTTCTGATGCTGATTCCTTTTCCTTTGTTCTAAACCGCTATTTTCGCATGCTCAAACTTCTGGACAAATTATGCTTCTCAAAATTATATATAGCATAGTACATTCATGGATGGTGATAAAAGAATCTAAAATATGTAAATTGTGGTGTTTGCATTTAAAATGCTAATGTGTATTTGACATTAAAGGCTTCAGTTCTGTGAGTAACTGCTGTGCGGCACAGTTTTGCTATCTGAAGTATTCTCTATCATATTTATTTCTTTTGTCTCTGTCTTTTTTTTTTAAAAGAAAAAAAATTTAATTTTAATTATTATCATTATTATTTTTATATACATCTGCAGAAAACATTTGTTAAGAAGGAAAGGAAATGTAACTTATTAGATTATTTTTTGTCACTTAGAGTTCTAGAACAAGTTCTCCTGCTCGACACATATACTTCAGAGACTATTCCAGCATTGCATAAGATAAGGTAAATGAGGCTGACTCCATCAATGAATATTGTGTTTCTATTTGGACATGACTTTCCAAGTTTTGGTAAATTTTACTTTTGGTCCAGGAAGTACTTGGTAGAATCTACTGAGGAGGCCTCACTTGCTTATAACAAAGCGGTATGATGACATTCTATCATTTGAGCTTTTGTTTAATGCATCTTTCTGTTTATTCAAAGTAAACTTGGATTTGTAGCAAACATTAAGGGGAACCAATATTTTATATCTTTTTTTCTTTGATAATTCAGTGCCTGGACTTTGTTGCATTTGTTGATTGGAAGCAAAACTTCTGTATTAAGGGGATTGCCAACTTAGATCTTAAGTTCTTTATAATCTGACCATTTCATCGATTAAGTTTAATATTTTAATAGTCTTAATTTACTTAACCGGCTATATTTGTTTGTCGTAACAATAAGTGACCGGGGATAAACTTGTT
>JAPHNG010000396.1:0-25000 GCA_027405835.1 Asclepias syriaca
ACTGCTTCTATGATTCGGACATAGCAACCGGCTATGGTGTTGGTGCATTTCTTTTCCTGTTGCTTAGTCAAGCAATTGTAATGGTGGGAAGCAAATGTTTCTGCTGTGGAAAGCCTCTAAGACCAGGAGGTTCTAGGGCTTGTTCAGTAATTCTTTTCATAATCTGTTGGTAAGTAGTTGCAAGTGTTAGCATCTGCCTAATACCAAAAAGATTTGAGGGGATTATGTTTCCATTAACATCTAGAGTTTGCTTCCATTTCAGGGTATTCTTTTTGGTTGCTGAATCATGCTTGCTGGCTGGTTCAGTTAGAAATGCTTATCACACCAAATACAGGACGATTTTTGGTGGGGAAGATCCTCCCTCTTGTGAGACTGTTAGAAAGGGAGTTTTTGCAGCAGGAGCAGCTTTCGTTCTCTTTACTGCCATTATCTCCGAGTTGTATTATGTTTCCTTTTCAAAGGCTAGGGGAAGCTCTGGTTCTGGTCCATACAATACAGAAGCTGGCGTGGGTATGGCTGCCTATAAATAAGATTTGGAATTTTTATAGCATTAGTATGATTAGATGTGATTCCTGGTGGTGGAGTTGTGCAGATGTTGTCGCTTACAATATTATTTTGTTCCATAACTATTGATTCTTCCTATACAGCTCCAAATATTTTGGACGATTCTGCTCTTTGCTCTTATGTAATACCTCAAATCTCCATTATTATCTGGATATGTTTTTCCCTTGCTCCATCTGGTTGATTAAATCCTACCATTACGCAGTTAGTGTGGTTTATTTTTGCATGTGTTGCAGATTATTATAGAAAGTGAATCTTCCATGGAGATTATGTGATTTATTTTGAAGGCAAATTTTATCTAATCGTTTTATATTCGTTTCGAGATTTAGTTGATTTTTAAATAAATAAATTTGTTATCTATTCTTTTATTAATATTTAATATTTTCCATGGACGCGTTAGAGTGGAGGCTAAGGTATATGTTGTTGTTTTTAATGACTTGCAAATTGTTTCCTGAATCTGACATTTTTAAGCAGATTTATAGTTGTTTTGCATGGATCACGTCTCTGTTTCGTTACATCATGCATTTTTTATATTCTAGAAGAATTTAAAGAAAAAAAAAATTGCTTAACAAACCTGAAGCACGCCAAATTTCAGTGTTCTGTTTTGACTTCGCAACCACTATTTTCATTTCACGCCGATCACGTGAGCAGCAGTTTTTGTCAACGGAGCATCATCATTAACAAATTGATGGTTTGCTTGTTTAGCAATTTATTAAACATTGATTAACCTATAATTTGGCTCCAATCCAATCCAAGTGCAAGAGTCACGATATTTACACACAAAAAAGTCAAATATATATTTTGTGCCAATACATATAATTGGTTGAATTATATCTAAAATTGAAAAGACAGATTTTATAATAATGTCAATTCTAAATGTATTCACATATTTAAAATAAATTATTGAACATTGAAATGTGTTTGAAAGGCCATTTTGTCCAAGTATAAATTAAATTCTAGGTTGATGTAGGAGCCAAACCATATATGATCTCCTGCAAATTTAAAGCCTATGGAAGCAAGCAGTAGTAGTAATAAGAAGTTTAAACATGGTGCAGGGAGTCTACAACCTTTGTTGTCTAATCATCATAATTCAGACAATAAAAAACCTCAACACAAGCCTTTGAAGAAGATTCAAAAAGATTCATTAAAATCATCCAGATTCTGTTTAGGCGAAACAGAGACGAGTTGCTGTCATGATCATCATCATCCAGTTGAGAAAGGGCAGCAGCATATGATTTGTTTTGGACAAAGATTAGATGCTGCTGCAGCAGCAACAACAAAGACAAAGTTGTACAGAGGAGTGAGACAAAGGCAGTGGGGAAAATGGGTGGCTGAGATTCGTCTACCTCGCAACCCGAATAGGAGCAGATTATGGTTAGGTACATTTACTACAGCTGAGGAAGCAGCTTTGGCATACGATAGGGAAGCTTTCAGTTGAGAGGATTCACTGCTACACTTAATTTCCCACATCTTTTCCTCACTCCTAATCATCCTAATCATCCTGATGATGATGATCAACAGCAGAAGCTCATAACTGATCATCATTCTGCTGCATCAGGGAATCTTGATCTTGATGGTCTTACAGAATATGATTTTCCCAATGGAATTAATTCATTTCCTTGTACACCCTTTTACAGCTGGCCGGACAATAATATGATCGGTGATGATCATCTGCATCAAAGTGAATCTTCATACTCTAATTACGATCCTATGCAATTACAAAACTATCAAGAATGATGAAGAACAAAATATTATCCTTTTTCTTTACTTGTTATAGTGGGAAGCAAAAGATGTTATTTTTTTTTATTATTATCTTATTAAATCAAGTTCAATATAAAACTCAGGCATGCACGGAGTTGTTAGAGAAGATATACAGCAGCGGTTTGTGACTTGAATCAATTTTTATATTATTATATTTCAAGTATTCGTTGGTGCCATCACATTACATTACGATATTTATCTTAAGCCCAAAAAGAATAAAAAATAAAATTTGAAGCCCAATAATAATATTACGATAGATAAACCTTTTTGAAAATTTAAGGACACAATAAAAAACAATATATTAGCCCATATAAATTATAAATTGGGCTTCGCCTATCTTGAGAATGAATGGCACCCTCAAAATATTTGGATCCTTCATATCTTTTCAATTCCAACAATTTTATTTTTTGCAATAGGATAAATTGTTAGATATTTAATTATAAATAAACATAGTTGTAATTAAGTAAATATAAAAATGGTACAAAAGCACATGCAACTTTCTAATCATGCTTACCAAAAATTGCTGTCACCTTCTCTTCTTTCTTTGATTATTATGCTCCTAACATGCTCTTACTTTCCTACTTGCTTCATATACATGCATTTCTTCCCCTATATTTTATATATTTATATATTAGGTTTAGATCTTAATTGAGATTTCTTTGTATTTTTTTTCTTTATTTAATGATCCTCTTCTATGATTCAATTCGTGTACCTTCAATTGTTTTGGATACAATTTATAAAATTTGTATTTTTTATATATATTCATTGTCTTCATCTTTAAAGAAAATCTTATATAGCGCTGTTTTTTTACATGAAATTATAAAACTTTTCAAACAAGAATGTGCAATTTAATGATAAAAGGGTATTATTTAACAATTATCATATTTATTTAATTTATGTAGTGAATAAATTAGGTGTGAATCTACTTTCATCATTCTTTCCATTTTGGGTCGGGTCATTAAAGAACAAAAAAATAATTAAAATGATTAAGGTACTACTTTGGAAGTTCAGATTGTCGGGAATCAAGACACGTGGCTTGTCTGGCATACTATTATAATCATGATGATCCATGTTAAGATTTTTAACCTATTTCATAATTGAGAAATAATTATCCAATTATATATATAATTTATTTGCTAAATTCTTCTACCAATTCATACATACATGTCCCCATTTTACCCTCACTCCTCCGATTTATTTTTTTTTTATTTAAAAAAAACAAAAAAATGTAAATTAAATTCTATACCTTTGTTTTCGGACTTAATATATATATATAACGTCACATCTTTGGATACTTATTATATAAATTATGTGGCGCATATAGGCTAATTCCCCACCCCCATGTTCCCAATGATTTTCAACGTCACCTCCTTTGTCATCTACACATTAAAATAGTCCTCTATCTATCAAATTGAATATGAAATAATGAATTAATATTGAGAAAAAATAAAATTATTGAGTGTGTAATCCAACTAAAATAAAGTCATGGTTAGCATGTCCACCACCACCTTTAATTTTGTGGCTTTGGTTTTTTTTTTCATTTTTGAATTGTTTTTATTTGGACTTATGTAAATTTAATTGATATTTAAATTATTGTTGTATATAACATTGTATATATTATCCCAATGTTACTTCCTTTTTTTTTATTGTAATATATATATTATACCAATCATATTTACAGCACAGATTTCGAAGGAAGAAAGTTTAAGAATTGTTCAAAGGTTTTTTTTTTTTTTTTGGTTTACTCTGAATGTTTATAATAATAATAATAATAATGGAATTGTTTTTATAGAAAGAATGTAGCAAAAATATGTGGTTGGATTCCTCTTTTGGATGACTAGACCCTTAAAAGTTGGTCGGACGGCTGGTCGCCGGATGATTTTATATATCTAATGCATAGTCAACGAATTGACTCCTTTGACTAAATACTTTTTTTATTTTACGCCAAGTATATTCAATGTCAAACCGCCCTCATCCTAGCTCATAATTTCCGGTTGAAAAGAAAAAAAAAAAAAGGAGATTTTGCTTGGTTTCTGGATTGTTAACTCTACTTTGGTCCACATTCCTAAAATTAGTGGTTTTCCTTTAATATATTTAAATTAAAGTATAATATTAAAATTATTATAATATTTGAAAAGAATAATTAAAATAAATAAATTATCAAATCAAATCAAATCATTTTAATTATTAAATTATTAACCAAATGCTAATTATATTAAAATTCAAATAACAACATAATAATTATCTTCTATTTGAGCAAATATATATATATATCTTTGTATTTTGGTAGGAAGCAAATCAATATATATATATATAAAACTTTTTTTGTTTTAATTTTTTAGAAAAAAAAAAGGAAAAATGTTATGAACGGACGGACAATCTATTAAAAAAAGTTGACCAGAAAAAGAAGAGAGAGAGAGAGAGAGAGTTGATGATAATTCGGACATGGGTTTAATGGCGTCCATTATAACGGGAACAGATTTGACTCTTAATGGGCCCAAATAGTTTGGTTTAAACTTTATCCGAAATAAATTTAGAATGTTTGAAAATTATATAAGATGTGAAATTTGATTTGACCCTTTCTTATTTCCCTCCTTTCAATAAATCTTTGATTCCACCCAGAATAAACATTATACGTAAAGACTTCCAGTTGTATTGTAATTTATAAACAAATGATTTAAATCACAAAATGAAAAATAAATAATATATATATTTACGTGTGAGATCTCTAGCAGACTATTATTACTTTGCACAGGTTAGCAACGGTAGGCGGTGATGGATGAATGAACATGCGCGCGGCAGAATTCACTTTTTTGTCTGTTTAGGCAAAGACTCCGGCCGCACACCGCCGTCCCTTCTTCTTTTTATATTTATTTTTTCACCGTAACATTCCACATGGAACTTAATTCGTTACACCCTATATAATATATAATAAACTCAGGCACACGAGTTCTCCCCAGCTTCCCTTCTGTACACACCATTTCTTTTTTCCCCTTTTTCGCTGTGTACACCAAACAATACCAATAATTAAAAATAAAAATCATCAATATATATATCTTTCCCCCGACGTCTCCGACGCGAATCAAGATTTTTTCTCGCTTTTACTTTTAAAGATAATTTTCCCCTTTCTCGGGTTTGAAATAGTACACTAGTATATACATAATTATTATTTTCCGTGACTGTCGGAATGGTGTATATTGGTGAGGCCATTATTGTAACTATAATGCAAAAAAAGTCAAAGTGGGTGCATTTAGTCATTCCGTTAATGAAACGAACACAATTGTCATGAGCTCCAACCTAGATCCTGTCCACTCACGTGGCTTCAATATTCACCAACCAAATAGTGAATATGTGGTGGTCCCCCAAGGAAGCAGGAAAGATGTCGCAGTCAAAATAAAAACAGTAATGGGCTGGATAGCATGTGGCAATTAGTAGCTTTTGTAGGATGAGGCCCAATCTATTACTACCTACTTTCAAAGCCCAACCACTTTTTTCTTTTATCGTACAATCTGTGGTCACCTCATTCTTCCTTTCTAATCCTAGCCAGAATCCTAGTAGATCTCTTTATTGTTACCGACGGGTCATTTTTACATTTCCTTTATAGGTACACTTTTTTTTTTTTCCTTCATTTCTATATATTTTAAGCAATTCAAATTTAACATGTGTTATATATATTTTTTTATACACATTTTATAATAGCTTGTTATATTTTTCTCCACTACTTTCCTTTGTAAATTTTCTCCTTGTTTGGCTTTTTGACTAAAACACAAACTAAGCTGTAATTTCAGTTTCAAAGTTGTTGAGCACTTCCATTGCTGGTACCACCTTAGTAACAATAAATAGACGAGTAAATATTTGGTTAGGAGGAAACACTATTTTGACAAAACATATATCAAAAACTAATTCCAATTTTCCTAAACCCACGAGCTGTTCCAAATATATATTAATCTTTCTTTTCTTTTTTTTTAATGTATACACTCAAATTCTTATTAATGTTAACCAAATATTTTGAATACATTACGTTTTAATCATATTTTTATTTACCTTAATAGCGGAAAATTGAGCTGCTTAAATGGTGAAAATCATTTACTAACTCACTAAACTACTTTTTGGCAAGACAATTCAATTTTGATGCAAGTTATTTTTTCTTTCCATTAAAAGAATTGGGATTATGATTTGCCTAGAGCTAGGTGAAAATTGAATTGAATTGAATTTATTACTATTATAACTCAAGGAGGTAGGATCTAGGATTAATAATATAAATAGAATATTAAAAAGAAACCATAGAGTGAGCCCTTTTGTTTTATTATTATTCATAAGAGAAGCCACGTCTTTTGAAAAATCTCATTCCAAAAAATAATTATAGTTTATTTTATTTTATACATAGAATCATAAAATGTATAATTTTTATAGGTTTTCTTTCTTTAATGTTAATTTTTTTTTAAAACAAAGATATATTTTTTAATGTTATATAAAATATAAACTAAATTTCTACTTGCTAGTTGCTATTGAGATGGTGATTGACAATTATTAAACCATAATTTATTTTTGTTATTTTTATACCATTATTTATATCACTTCATATAAATGAATACTCATTAATGGTTGAGGTATCTTAATTTAAAAATTATAAACAATTATTACATAAGAAATTAAACATTTTAAATATATGAAATATACGAGAATTAACCTTAAAAATTCCATTTTGTTTCATTATTAAAGAATAAGAAAAAAAAAAAAAAACAGAAGCTTTGGTTTCATTATTAATCTAATGTGTTTGCACATTTTGTTCCCACAACATTCAATTCTCTATAACTATACTTCCTTCTACTTATTACTTTCCCCCACACCTCCAAATTATTATTATTATATATAAGAAAGAAAAAATGAAAAAGATAGAAAAGTCCAAATAGAGCTATTTATGATCTTATGCAATTATTGTCATGCTCCTTTGTCTCCTCTTATATAATTTATTTATTTATTATTTAAATAATTTTATAACAATGAATTAATATTTTTAAATGTCTCATTGCTTTGTGTATTGAGTTTTAATAATTAATATGAATTTGTAATCTTTCCTATGACTAATTTCCAAGGAAAAAAATATTTGGAAATAAAAAGTAAATTAGATATTTCTTAATTGTGATTTTTATACCATAAAAATTGAATCATTAAGATAAATCCCACAAGCCATCACAAATGACACCCGCCATATATCTCTTGTATTATAATTTAAAATTTTATTTTACAAATACAAACCCTTTACAACTTTATTTTGATTTTAACGGTTTTATAAACTAATCTCGTTTAAAATTTTAAAATGAATGGTATTTACAAGAAGAAAAAAAAAAAACGTCATTTTCTTATATAAAGAAAAGAAAAAAGAGAAAGAAAAAGAAAAAGAAAAAGAAAATTATTCTTAGAATATTCAAGACGACACCGTTCTTTCACTCACCCCCCTCGTCCCCAGATGTCCCTGCAAACTACATAGGGCTGCGGTTACTCTTCTCTCTAACCCATCATCGGATCTGAGTTCCCAAAGTTAAAACCTTAACCCCCACACCTTCTATATTGTCCGATCTCCCCATTTCCCCACACACAAAACACGCACTGTTTTTCTCTCTCTAAAAACGCTTTTAACTCTCTCACTTTGTCTCTTCACTCTTGCACTCAGCAAAGACACAATCATTTGCACACACACCGGAAAGCTAGGAGGCCCGGAGGAACTCCGGGGGAGGATCCGACCCGAATATACTAAGATTCGGGTGGGAGGGTTACGGTGAAGACGAATGTGACTGTTTGGGGTGCAAATGGGCGGAAGAGAACGGCCAGGATGAGTAAAGCTGGAGAAGAAGAAGACGAAGACGAGTGTTTCCACGACACACTGGACAGGCTTCTTTCCTCGTCTAACACTTCTTGTTCTCCTTCTTCTTCTTCTTCTTCTTCTTCTTCGGAATCTGAGGATCCGAACCCTTTTTCCAACCCCGGTTCTCCCAATTATGCTCTTGGAACTGCCCCCGTTCGCGTCCCTAAATTTCCCATGGGTGTCTCTAATAACTATGATGTCTGGATCTCTCAGCCCTCTTCCGTGCAGGAACGCCGTCTCCGATTGTTGCGCCAGATGGGTCTCAGCCGTGACCCTTCCTTAGTGCGTCATAGACCTACCTCCTCCGCGGTCTTCGATAGCAGCGGTCGCCCGGATTTCTTTGGCAGATCGGTGTCCTCAGATCATTTGAACGGCCGGAACTCTGTTGACGTTTTTCCCCACCCTAAAACTTTACACGATGCTAATAACACTGCCGGTGAACATACTTGCCTCAATAATGAGAATAATAACAACAGTAATTCAGTTATTGTTCGATCGAAGTCAGACGGTGAGTATAAGACTCCAAATATTCTTTCAATTAATTCGGCTACTACCACATCAGTATTGGCCAGTGACACTGCTAATGCTGGTTCTGTAATTGTAAATAGTCATCAAAGTAGTAGTCAAATTTGTGACGATCCTGCGGTCGTTGATATCTTGCGGTGTGGCAATGGATCCCCAAATAAGCCCCCTAAGGGGAAGATTAGAACGGACTTCTCCTGCAATGGCAGTTCCAATTCATTGCTTGTTTCAGGAGACGGGGAGACCCATAAGGGTTCAGACCACAACGGTGTGGTTAGGACTGATGATGCGGAGAATCCAGTATGTCTGATTAAGAATCTTGACAATGGAAAGGAATTTGTGGTGAATGAAGTGAGGGAAGATGGGATGTGGAATAAACTTAAGGAAGTGGGTACTGGCCGGCAGTTGACTATGGAGGAATTTGAGATGTGCGTTGGGACTTCTCCGATTGTTCAAGAACTGATGAGGAGGCAAAATGTGGAAGATGGACATAGGGATGGTGTAGATTCAAACACGGATGGCAGCGGTGGTAATGGATCTAAGTTGAAGAAGAGGGGTAGTTGGTTGAGGAGTATCAGAAATGTGGCTAGTTCAGTCAAGGGGCTTAGGGAGAGACGGAGTAGTGATGAGAGGGATACATCATCTGAAAAGGGTGGTAGAAGGTCAAGCTCTGCCACAGATGATAGCCAAGAGGCATCATTCCATGGGCCTGAAAGAGTTCGGGTAAGACAGTATGGGAAATCTCACAAGGAACTTACTGCACTGTACAAAAGTCAAGAGATACAGGCGCATAATGGGTCAATTTGGACTATTAAATTTAGTTTGGATGGCAAATATCTTGCAAGTGCCGGGGAGGACTGCATAATTCATGTCTGGCAGGTCGTTGAATCAGAGAGAAAGGGTGATCTGTTGTTTGATAAACCAGAAGATGGGAATTTGAATCTTCTGTTTCTGACCAATGGATCCCCAGAACCTACCGGTATGTCACCGAATTTTGATGGTCAATCCGAGAGGAGGAGAAGGGGAAGGTCATCTATAAGCCGAAAATCCGTGAGCATGGAGCATGTATTGGTCCCAGAGACAGTGTTTGCCCTTTCTGAAAAACCATTTTGTTCATTTCAGGGACATCTCGACGATGTGCTTGATCTTTCATGGTCCAAATCTCAGGTTAGTTGTTTCTTATTGCAATAATATTCCATATGTTCCTAAACATTTTCTGGGCGAAGGAGGGAGGAGGTAGGGGGCCCTAAAGAATTCTCTTTGTGTGGTTATTTTGATGGATACGATTATTTGTGATGCGTTATTGGCAGGATTAAGTTACTTTTATCTAGTGGAAAGTTTTAAATAAATGTCTGTGGATTGCGATTTGCTAAGATGGATAGTTTTTTTAGAATCTTCTCAGGTATTTTTGTCTGAGTGATGCATCTTGTTATTAGGGACGGCAGTGAACTTAAATGGCTTAATCCACTACTAATTAGGGGGGAAAAGGAGAAAAAAAAAAAAGGAAAAAAGAAACTTTAGTAAAGTAGGCATAGATTATTTGTCATTTTTGTGATGAACAAGATAATGGGGGTAAGTCAGAGTGGATTAGTGAAGTCAAGAGTTATCCAAAATTATTTTGGTCTTGTCTCTTCTGTTATTTGAGCTTTGTTGAATTTTAATATTTGCTAGTTTAAGAAATTACATTGGACGAGCTCAATTTAGCATTTTCAGGTGCATGCATCTATAATGGATTAAAAATTATACAAATAATTATGGCATTGCCTATTCTCCTTACCTTGGAGTTAATTGATCAAAATAGTATCCCTTGAGTTGATCTTCGCTAGTTATTCACTTTCAAAATTAGTTTTGTGGGTTAAGAATTCCATGCTATATAAAATATTTTACATTTTTAGGATATGAGATTAAGAAAATATAATTTACCGTGGGGAACTATTAGTTGTCTTGTTCTAAAATCTTCCCCCTAGATGCCAATGTCTATGAATTTGAAGCATTTTTTGCCATGGATTTGACTCTTGCTACTGTTAGTAAGGGCTTTTCAATTGCCATCTTCATTTATGTCTTGGCTGTGTAACTAAGTAACAGTGCTGGAAATAGTTTGTACTGATTAGCCTCAAGGATAATATGTGACAAAACAGAGTGTGAACGGAAATCCTGCAAATTCTATATTATACATGTTTGCAAGACTTATTTTCTACTGCCAAGATGGCCAAGCATCAATATTGTGCATTCATTTAATTAGGCAAAAAGCCAGTAGTACTGCAAATTAGGTTTATCATTTTGTTTGGGTTAGCTGCATGAAAAGGGCTAAGGAACTACAAGATAGTGGACAGAATTGGAACTATATTCTCATACTTTATGTGAATGGTACTAGCTCCCTTGATGAAGTTATCTTCATCTCTGGAGAATGAATTTGGTGATCTGTTGCCTCTGTTTACCATTATATGGTAGTTGTAATATTTTCTGTTTTACCCTGATCACTTTGTTTTGCTTCAGCTGTTCACTTTATTTGTTATCATGAGCAGCTATTGTTGTATTGAAAATGCTCCAAAATATGCAAATTCCGTATCCCTAAATTCAAGGGAAGTTTGCTATCTCCTATAACATCCAAATATACCACCACCTACAATCCCATGAAGGCTGCATGTTGGAAGAAAGATTATTCCATGTTGGGGATATATATATATATATATATTATGCAGTCCTTTTAACTAATCCTTGGCTTTTCTTATTACACCTTCACAATTTTCCCTTGAACGTCTTTCTTCAGGGATATATTTGTTATGAAACTTCTGATTGCATGCATTCCTGCTTTGTTTAATTTGAAATCTTTCCTGTGCTAATTAAGATCTAGCTGAGAGGTAATATAACTTGATAAGGGACCTTTTTTGTTGTTTCTAGTTATGTCATATTGCTAATTTTTCTTTTCTATGATCTGCAACTTGGTTGCATTCCCCAGAGAAAGAATGACAATTTTTAGATTGATTTGTTAGTAAATGTCAATCATAGAAATTTTTTAAATACTATGAGATGCTTTTTCCTTTTGATTATGTATCATTACTAGAGAAAGAGTCACCAAATCATCATTTTGAGACATTGCTGGTTTGCCATTTTGAGACCATTGGCTGGAAGGATGACAATTATCATGCACTCTTTGACAAGTGTTGCAGTCGCTATTTCGTTGATTTAAGGTGGTTTTGCATCCTTTTCTGTCTGGGATGTGAGGCTTTGCAGAGTTTATTATCCATGTCTTGTTTTGGTTTGCTTTTGACTTTGCAATTTTGGAGACATAATAAATTTGCAATATTATTAGATATGTATACCATTTGTCCTATTGGAATACATGTTTACCTATTGCTATCAAGTCATCTTACTTTTGATTTGAGTAGATTTACTTAAAAGTTCACTTTGACATCCTTTTCTTATTTCTTATTGGTAATTCCTTTGATGGTAGTATTGACTATTTTTCTTTTCTTTTTTAGAATTTGCTCTCGTCTTCAATGGACAAAACAGTGAGGTTATGGAACTTGTCTAGCCAGTCTTGTTTGAAGATCTTTTCCCACAGTGACTATGGTGAATACTTGTAATCTAGTGTTCTTCTACATTGACCTTTTCCCGGGTTTTGTTTTTTCTGGAGGAGGGGGGAGGGTGGGAATATGAAGATGCAGAATTGAAACTTTGTTTAACACATTCTCATATATTTCTCTGCTTTCTTTGACACAGTAACCTGCATCCATTTTAACCCTGTTGATGATAGATATTTCATCAGTGGTTCCCTTGATGCTAAGGTTCGCATTTGGAGTATTCCTGAGCGTAAAGTTGTTGATTGGAATGATCTTCATGAGATGGTAACCGCAGCTTGCTACACTCCGGATGGCCAGGTTGGTTATTGTAGTACATAATTATTCAGCTGATTTCTGTTACACTGCTGGAAAGAGAAATGAGATTTTATGGTATTTAGATTTGCCAGTTTTGATATGGTGGCTAAAGGATTTCTTTTGTTAATTTTGAAGAGTGCGCTAGTTGGCTCCTACAAAGGCAGTTGTCATTTATACAACACTTACGGTATAAAATCATAGTTCCTCTTTTACACGTGGCTATTTAATTTGTCATTTTTAATACTAAGTTTACGTTCTTTCTGGTGGTAGACAATAAACTGCAGCAAAGAAGTCAAATCAATCTGCAGAATAAAAAGAAGAAATCTCATCAGAAGAAGATCACTGGTTTCCAGGTTATTCATCTTCGTTTGTTGTTGTTTTATATTGATCTATTCTCTTCAGAAGGAAAAACTTTTTTTGAATGCCAAAAGTTTTCATTTTCCCCTCTTATATGTTGAGGAAATGTTTCTTGTGTTCTGAGGTCTTCTTTTCTAAACTCTTCTGTCTTCTTACACTGGATGACATTTCTGTTGAAACAGTTTGCCCCAGGAAGTACATCAGAGGTGCTTATTACATCTGCAGATTCACGTGTTCGAGTTGTAGATGGAGTTGATCTCCTTCATAAATTCAAAGGTATAGAAACAAACATATTGTATTTTTGAAGTTCAAACTAGACGAGAGAAGTCCGTGTGATTGTGAATATATTTAAGGCCTTCTACTTCTGCTTAATTTCTAATTTCTGATCAGCTAAAGAAAAAATAGGGAAAGAATTTATCCCAATTTGCCTAGATTATAAGATGAATGTGATACTAGGAGTTGTGTCTTGTCCATTTAAAGATAATAGGAATAGGTTGTATTGTTGGCTGTATAAATTTTATAATCTCATGAGATAATTTGAATTCAAATATCTTCTCTTTGAGATGGTTATACTTGATGTGTATTGGTTTTCCATGTTTTAGAACTAATAATAAAAGCTTGTTTATAACAGGATTTCGGAATACAAACAGTCAAATATCTGCTTCTCTTACTGCTAATGGAAAATACGTAGTTTGTGCCAGTGAGGATTCTCATGTTTATGTTTGGAGACATGAAGGCGATTTGCGGCCAAACCGTAGTAAGGGTGTTACTGTGACACGGTCTTATGAACATTTTCATTGTCAAGACGTATCAGTTGCTATTCCATGGCCTGGGATGTGTGATACTTGGGGATTTCAGGACACCTCATCTAGAGAGCAGAGTGGGCCAATAGATCACCAAGATGAGGTTTCGACAGCAAACCATCCGCCTACACCCGTGGAAGATACGAATGGAAGCGAGAGTTCACCGATGGCATTTTTATGCAGTAATAGTCCTCTGCATGGAACCATATCAAGTGCTTCCAACAGCTACTTTTTTGATAGAATCTCAGCAACATGGCCCGAAGAGAAACTCGCTTTGGCTGCCAAGAATCGCAGCCCTTGTGTTAGTGTGGACTTCTCGAATCACACCAGGTCGGCCTGGGGTATGGTGATTGTCACTGCAGGACTTCGAGGTGAAATCAGGACTTTCCAGAATTTTGGATTGCCAGTTCGATTATAGGAGGAGAGAGGAGACTTTGGTTACGGAAGAATTGGGTCTGCCAGATCGATCAGGTTTGCGAAATTTGTACAGATACATGGTGGAATTTGTAATATTAGTTTTTTTTTTTTTTTTTTAATAATTATTTTTTAATTTTTATACATTTCTTCATTGTGCTTGAGTGGTGGGTGCCACTCGGACAAGGGGGAGGATCTATTCTTCTTCTCCGATTGGGCACTTCAGAAAAGAAAATAGGGTTTCTCATGATTGAGATTTGAGAAACAGAAGAGAAAATATGGGGGGCAAAAAAAATGAAGAAGAAAGAGAGTGAGTGAGGGAGTTACACTTTTTGCATTTAGTTACCACCCGATTGATTTTCTGTAATCGGCAATTGTAGAGGGTTATGAGTAGCTTTCAGAAAAAAGAAAGAGAAAAAAAAAGAAAAGGTTTATCTGAAACATTAGACAAAAATTCTTTGACAATTCATTCCTCCACTATAGTATTGAATGTTCTATTGATAATTAATACAGCTACTACTAATAGTAGTGTACATTATTTGTACCATTCTGTTGGCATTTTTTATATTTAATGATTGTGTATGATTTTGGTAATTCGCTTCATTTTAAAATAAATTTACTTTAGTAATATACAAATTCCAGTTTTAGACCCCCCCCCCCCCCAAAAAAAAAAAGGTAATGAGTTAAAAAGGAGAGGCTGTTCTAAATTCCAATTGAGTTGTGGGCAGAGCGGCCCCTTTTCTTATCTGCCCGGACACACATCCCATAACCCTGCGGAGTGGCCATTCCTTTCAAAAGTTAATAAACAATAATATCTGTTTTCCCACGGGACCACCTTTGTTTTGGTTAAAGGAGGAAATCATAAAATCAACCATTGATTGGTTTCCTTTAGTTGACATGGCATGAAAATCCACAAATAATTATCTTATCCCACAAACTTGTTGCCTTTTCAATTTTCATATCCAAAATGACACTCCTATTTTTTTCACTCCTTGCTTCACCTCATCTCACTATATAAGCTCCTCGTACAAGATACTCGCAAAAATCTCAGGACCAAAGAAAGATCCCACTTTAAAGTGTAGTACTTCAAACAAAGCTATGGCATTGCAGTCTGCTGCTGCTGCTCTTCTTCCATCCAAATTCTCTCTTTCCAAGGAGGTTTGTTCTATCACCTTCTTTCCCTTTGCATTTTCCTTTTTTTTTTTTCACTGCTATTTTAGCAATTAACTTTGTTTTATTTTCAGGGGAAAACCAGTGCATCTTTGAAAGACTCAAGCTTGTTTGGCATTTCACTCTCCGATCATCATCTCAAGCCAGAATTCTGCTCCTCCTCTTTGAAAATCAAGGTTTGCCAATGTTCATATTCCTCGGGAATTCAATTTCAATAGCTTTTTGCTTGGACTCACTACAAATTCTATTCATTTCATTTATTTCAGAAAGGTGTGAGAGCACAGGCAGTGGTGACAACCCCATCTGTTACCCAATCAACAGGAGAAAGGAAGAAAACCTTGAGGAAGGGCACTGTCATCATCACCGGAGCTTCTTCTGGACTAGGTCTAGCCACTGCTAAGGCTCTTGCTGAAACTGGGAAATGGCACATTATCATGGCCTGCAGGGATTTCCTCAAGACCGAGAGGGCTGCAAAGTCGGCTGGCATGTCCAAAGAAAACTACACCACTATGCATTTAGATCTTTCTTCCCTTGACAGTGTCCGTCAGTTTGTCGATAACTTCAAACGTTCTGGTCGACCTCTTGATGTCTTAGTTTGCAATGCGGCTGTTTACTTGCCCACTGCTAAAGACCCTACCTTTACTGCTGATGGTTTCGAGCTCAGCGTGGGTACAAATCACCTTGGCCATTTCCTCCTTTCAAGATTGTTACTTGATGACATGAAGCAATCTGATTACCCTTCCAAGAGGCTTATTATTGTTGGTTCAATCACAGGTATCCATCCACATGATTTTCTCTTCAACCTCAAATCATTCATTTCCTACAGCCAAAATATATATATATATGTGAATAAAAAGATTAGGTCTGAAACTAGATACATTTCAGGTAACACAAACACTTTGGCTGGAAATGTTCCTCCAAAGGCCAACCTTGGAGACTTGAGAGGTCTAGCTGGAGGACTAAATGGGCTTAACAGCTCATCAATGATAGATGGAGGTGACTTTGATGGTGCCAAGGCATACAAAGACAGCAAAGTCTGCAACATGCTTACCATGCAAGAGTTCCACCGTAGGTATCATGAGGATACCGGAATTACATTTGCCTCCCTTTACCCAGGCTGCATTGCTACTACAGGCCTGTTCAGGGAGCACATCCCACTTTTCAGGCTTCTTTTCCCACCATTCCAAAAGTACATTACCAAGGGATTTGTCTCTGAAGATGAGGCTGGAAAGAGACTTGCACAGGTACATACACACACTTCATATTCATCATATAACAACATGGATAATGACAACAAGAAGAGTAACTAATATATGTAAATTAATGCGTGTATCTGTTTTCTTTTACAGGTTGTAAGTGATCCAAGCTTGACAAAATCCGGTGTCTACTGGAGCTGGAACAACAATTCTGCTTCCTTTGAGAACCAATTGTCTGAGGAAGCCAGTGATGTTGAAAAAGCCCGTAAGGTATGGGAAGTCAGTGAGAAACTGGTTGGTTGGCCTAAAGATCATTTTCTCTGCGGCAAATGCAGTTTCAGTTTTCATGAGAATTTTAGAATTGAGATGTTGGGTTGGGTGCTTGTATTATGGCTGTTCCCTTGTAAAATTTGATTTTGGATGTCAATAAAAATGCTAGACCCCATTCTCAGTGAAAATTAAGGTTTCTTCTGATGGAACAGAGAGTATAGAATGTGAAGAAATCCAAACTTTTTATTTAAAACATAAAGTTTGACTCTACAGTTCATAAGATGGAAATCTAGCATTAGAAGGTTCATACATGTCCAGAAACAGATAAGCCATTCCTGCAATACCTTCAAACAAGGAGTAGGGGCGATCACCTCCATGCATGATACCCCCCGATATTAGAGTTTGAGCTCTATCATGCAGAAAGCAAGTAAAGGCTTTGGCTCTGTATAGATACTCCACATTTCCAGTCAGCCGGTAGAGTGAAAGGAAAACATAGGCATTCCCACTAATCCCATGACACATTCCTACTCGTTTAAGTAAACCACGATTCCAAACAACTTCCCCTGCATCAATAGCTGCTTGCAGAAACTCCTTGCTGTCGAAGACCTGATAATTAACACTTAACACTAAGTTATTGATTTTTCTACAATGCATAAAGATTTTACAGAGAAGTAAAGTTTACATGCAAAGAAATGGTAATAGGATTACCTTGGCTGCTTTTGCAAGGGTAAGAGCAACCCCCGGAGCACCATGGCACCAATGAACAAGCCGGTCTGATTCACTTCCCTCACTCGAAGGGTAGTTTCCACTAGGAAAACGATTTCTAATCATGTAAGTTAGTCCCCTTAACATCTTCCATTCATCTGGCTTCAATTCCATGTCCAGCAATACATGCAGAATCCCAGCTAAACCATGTGCAGCTCCCCAGTATTTTTTCCCATGCCATTCATACATCAAACGGCATCTTCCTTTACCCAATTGTCTACCAGACTTGATGATATCATTCACAATTGCTCTCTGGACAGATAATTAACCACGTGTTAAGTGGTAAGAGAATAGCAATGTCATAAAACTGTCACAATAGATCCTTACCATCTCAGCTGAGGATACTGTGTCTTGAGCAATGTTTTTGTTCAAGAATGAACATGCCCATAAGAAACCTGCTCGTCCATATAGCAATTCGTTTGGAACATCTTTGGGAATTTTAATCTTAAACAAAGGAGTTAAAAAAAGGATCAATTCAATAAAATAATCCTTAGATGAGATCAAATGCAACATTGGAGAAAAGGAAAGAGCCAAAAGATAAGTTGAAATTACATACTATACCTCCTTGAATTTTGCAAGAAAATGTTTGCATAACTCTTCATCACCACAATGCTTTGCCACCACAGCACCAAGAGCATATACACCTGCCTGGCCACATATGAAAGTCACCCTCCTGCAGATTCACGAGCAAGAAGAACAACTAAGCTCCATTAATAAGATTGGTTTCGTACTCCTTGATCAGTGAAACTTTATGATTATAGTAAATGGAAGACTAATTTTGATTTCCTATCCCCATGGTTCAAAACTACAGAAGTATTATGCTTCAACAAATTGACAAAATTCAACAATAGAAAAAACCCACCATGGTCCAACAACTATGAACATATTCTGAACAAAGCAATGATAAAACTTCACCTAACATCAGCTTTTTATTCTTATTACGAATGAAATTTTTCATCAGATGCAAAATCTATACAGAATTAAAACACAATCAAACCCCGCAAAATTTCCATAAAAATATTTATTTAACGAATAAAATGATCCTCTTCAACCCATGTTGAAATAATATACCCAGAGAAGAATCAAACACGGGATCAGGAAGAGAAAATTGGGATTACCCAGAACCTTTAGCCTCAAATTCACAAGCCTTGATGATCTCGGAGCAAACAAGAAGGTCACTCTTGTCCTTGGTTACTTGGTATGATTTAAACAACAAGAAAGCAGTTCCAAGAGCCCCAGTATAGAGAGTATAGTCGCTCACGCGTTTCCCCCTTAATCCCCACGTCACCTTCATAACCTGAATACCAACCCCAGGAAAAAAAAAAAATCAAAAAATGACACAAATATACCAAGAAACGGGAACGAATAGCAAGTGAATGAAAGAGTACCGTTTCTTTGAGGTCCAAAGCTGCGGTTTTGAGCCTTTCAGAGAGGATTTCATAAGGAAGTTGCAGAAGCTTCGCAAGTGAATCTTTGGGCTCCCCAGAAACCGAAACAGTTCCAGGAGTTTCAGGGATGAAAGCTGGCATTTCATTAGGGAAGAAACGGTCAGCCATCTCTCAAAAATTCAGAACTTTTTCTTTGAGCTTTTCTTCTCTTATACTCTTTACTGAAGAGAATCGAAGTTTTTTGGTCTCATCACTTCTGAGTAAGTAACAAAACCATAGATTCTTCCAGCTTTGGAAAGAAAGCGTAAAACGTGTACAACGTACCGCAACATTACAGGATTTCCATTTTTTATTTTTATTTTTTATAAAATTATCCAGAATTTAATTTATAAATTTATAAAATTTTATTTATGAAAAAGATGTAGCTTAAATTGTAACACAATTATATCTCAAATATTTTTTTGAAAAAAAGTCCAATAATTTTTTCATTGAAATTACAAAATCAATAGGTGGTTGTAGTATAAATCTTATACACTGGGCCTAATAATGGGCTTTTCATTTAGTTCTTTTGTCATAGCAGCCAATGACCGGGAGCTTAAGCCCTGAACCCTTGAGCCGCTTAAACCCCGACAACCTCTACTACCAAAACCTCCCTCTTCGCAGCCATTCTCGGACAGCTCCTCAGTTCCTGTATTACAGACGGACTAAGGGAAATCCATCTAAGGTAGTAAGTAGTTTGCTATTACTTTTCTCGTCTCAGTTCGTATTTGTATTTTGAAGGTTGTTCAGATTGTTTTCATGGTTTAATTTTTGTTTGGTGTTCAACCTTGATATTTACTTTCAGGATTAAGTTTCGTTTTACTAATTTCTTGCGCTGTAGTAGACTTGTATGAAGTCACCGATTATGGTGGGGAAGTGTTTTTTTTTTTTTTTTGGTGCAGAGTTTGGAGCCGGCTTCCTAGTCAGCTGATTTAAATTCAAATGTTTGTAATATGAATCTTCTGAGAAATAAATTTAAAATTTCAATTAGTTGAATTGTGCTAGAAGCTGGGAATTTTGTTGGGAGATTCTACTTTCACCTGATAGGGATTTTGGGTTTTCTATTCTTGTTTAGGAATTCATATTATTTAGATGGGGAAGAAGCGAAAGCATAGTGAAACAGATGCTACCAAAAATGTAAAGAAAGAAGATGATGCGCCAGAAAGGCCTAAAAGAACACTCTTGGGTTGGAAAGATAAGGTTGAAGAAAAACCAGAGACAGATTCTGTTGTTTTTAGGAATAAAGAAAAGGTTCTGGTCACATGTTCTCGCCGTATCAATTTCAGGTATTTTCTTTAAAGCAAAAGGATGTAAACTTTTCACCTTTAGATCTGTTTCACTTATATATTTGGTCTACTGGCAAATTATGGAAATTAAAGGTACCGACATCTGATGTTGAATGTGGTATCACTTTTGCCGCACTGCAAGAAAGACAGCAAAGTTGAGTCAAAGAGTAGTAAAGGAGCAACCTTGAATGAGCTAGTTGAATTGAAGGGTTGTTCATCTTGTTTGTTTTTTGAGGTAAACATTATACAGAAACTTTGATGTTTTCTTTTTAAGTTTGGAGGGCTAGCAGTTTTAACACCGTTTGGATTTTAGCTTCTGGTAATGTTGTCTGTAAGTTTTTATTAACTGGATCAAGCTTCTGATTCTTTTTCGTCTACATTTTGTTTGAGTATCCAAATTTAGTTCATAGTTCCAGCTTGGTGATTAAGGTGTGCTTATAATAAACCTTATGTTTGTTTGAGAGTTATTTTGAGGATCCAAGTCTGATTGGATGAAAATATAGGGACGAAGTTAATTAGGAGGAGTTATACTTCCCTTTCACATCAGAATTCGCTTCCCATTTGATGTACTAGAGAGAGAAAAATAGGTGATGAGCATACATGAGAATATTGATCTCACTTTTTTGTGTTAAAATTTTCTGATGAGAATGAGGGATTTAAAAGTGAAGTCAATGAAACTCTATTGTCCCCTTCTCCCTTCACCTCATATTCTTTCCTACCTAAGGTAACTGTTATTACTTCCCGTACACAGAAGTAAAGGTGCTCTTTCTTCCCTCCCTGCTAACCAACAAAACTGTCACTTTTCTGCCATCACCTTTTGGGATTAAATGCACTTCATTTATCTGATTGCAGTGCAGAAAAGGTAAAGACCTTTATATGTGGATGGCAAAGTGCCCAAATGGCCCATCAGTGAAGTTTCTTGTGAATGCAGGTTGGTCATATGTGGTCATGATGGTTGAAATTTCATTTTTTCCTTAAAACCATCTTGTTTTATGTTCATGTTATTTTCTCTTTCGCTGTAAAGTAAGTGCCCTAACAAATTGGTTTCGTTTCTACTTGAAGTACATACCATGGAAGAATTGAAGCTCACAGGCAATCACTTGAAGGGTTCACGCCCAATCCTAACATTTTCAACCAATTTTGATACAGAGCCCCACTGGAAGCTTCTCAAAGAGTTAATACTGCAGGTTTGTGGACCTTCTGTATGGTTGAATAACATGATCTTTGAACTGATGATTTTTCTACAGTTCAACTCTGAGCCTACTGTTATATTGACACTTTCCCTCTTATCAGATATTTGGAACTCCCAAGGATCACAGAAAATCTAAACCATATCACGACCATGTATTTGCCTTTTCAATTCTTGATGATCATGTCTGGTTCCGAAATTACCAGGTTGGTATTCAGATATATGACCGTTATATTGTTGATATAATATAAGCAAACATTTTGCGTTCTTTTTTTTGCAACTCCCGTATATCACATTCTTGTTTTATGTATGTTACATCTCTCTTCACGCCTAAGAGCTTACATATAATTCTTCTTTATACTTCATATTGTTGATATATTTTAAGCAAACATTTTGCGTTCTTTTTTTTGCAACTCCTGTATATATCACATTCTTGTTTTATGTATGTTACATCTCTCTTCACGCCTAAGAGCTTACATATAACTCAGAGCAACAACTAAATGGAGTATAAAGAAGAAAAGATGACAGTAGGCTAAGCTGCAAATAAAGAATATAAAGCACAAGATATTTGCCATTAGTCTTTAATACTCTTGTATATGCTTCAGCTTCTCTAGAAATGAATTTAAATCTTTCTGGCAAAAGATCATATCTGAGTTTGTTTCTTGGCTTCAAATGCAGATATCTTGCCCTCACACTGATACTCAAAAACTAGACCGTGGTGACTTGGAGAAGCTGACCCTAGTTGAGGTTTGTAGTCCCTATTCCCACGTTACCATATAATAATTTTATTTCACGGGAAATTGATGCCATCTTTCATGGACAGGTTGGCCCAAGATTTTGTTTAAACCCAATAAAAGTTTTTGGAGGCAGTTTTGGAGGCCCTACTTTATATGAGAATCCCTTCTACGTTTCACCAAACCAGGTTAGACTTTCTCTATGATTTTATTTGCAAGAACTTGACATTTTTCTCCTTGTACCCTATGAAATGCAATTCCATTCCAGCATGCGATGTAAATTAAATGCAGCGTTTGACTATTCCGCTCTCGCATCTTGTACAGATTCGTTCGCTGGAGAAGAAAAAGAAAGCAGGAAAGTTCGCTAAGAAGATCAAAGCTAAAACTAAAAGGAAGATGCACGAAATGGCAAATCCCTTTGAGGCTGACGAATTTGCTCATATGTGGGATGAATGATAGAGCAAATGTATCAAGAATTTTGGGTTGTATATTTTCATTACAGTATCAACAAAGCCAAACTTGAGATGGAGATTTATCAAGAGATTGAAAAACTGCCCCCATTAGAAAAAGATACACGAGAGACTAGTTTGTATTTTAGTATTGTGCAACAAAGGTATCAGTGATTTTCGCTTAGAAGGCCTAGTTGAAGACAAAATCTGGTTGTAAGAAATCTTTTTTGCATTCTGCCATGTTAGAGAGAGTCTTTAATTACAGATGGATATTATTTTATTATTCTATGTGGGAGTTGAATTCCACAGCCTTATCAAAACAACAACAGAAAAGGAAATGAAAGAGAAAGTAAGTAACTAGTTCCATTGTGCCCAGTTGGCTTCACTTCCAACACGAGGAATTGAGTTAACCCTGGAATAAAGATCAACTTTGAAGTTTGCTCCACAGATAACACCTTCACTGTCCACTCTGGGCATTGCCTTCAGTTTATTCATGGGATGCTCAAAGCTCATTAGTCCTCCCTCACTGTGGAACATGCACCCTACATACCCAAAATAATTTTCATCAACATATGAAAACCAAAGAAAGATTGCAGATTTATTTTACCTTGTGGGAATGGGGCAAAAGATCTTGCACACCCAGCTTTAATAACCTCTAAATCATCTGAAATCACCACAGATCCATCAGCCGCAATTCCCCAATACAGCTTCACTCCACCATCTGAACCCTGAAAAAAGAAAAATTTACCCAAATGATTTGGACACGAATTTTTCTTAAGAAACAGACATGACATGACATGACATGAAATTACCAGTGCAGTAAATACAGTTCCGGACTTGCTATCGTAAAGAACAAAGGCAAAGGATCCATCTAGATCCTTAATAACTTGGTCGGCTGGATATGGACCCCTATCCCTAAGCGTTCTGTAGGCTTCAATCACCAGCATGGCTTCGTTAGTACCTTTTGATAACCCATACTGTCTTATCTGACTACACAGATTATTCAAACTTCCCAAGAACATACAATATATATCATCGTACCCACAGAACAACCTGCTCAAAAAAATGCAATTAAATGCATTTCTTATTCACAAAAAATTTTAGACTCACAAAAATTACCTGTTGGGAGTACTAGTATGGAAAGCGGAAGAAGAAGAAGAAGGAACATAAGAAAGGACGGCAGCATCTCCAAAAGTGATGGAAAAAGTATTTGAAGGGTAAGAAGAAAGGAAGTGTTTTAGTGTATCTTCTGGAAGCTTTGGTAATTTCTTGGCACCATTCACAGCAGATGCTGATGATGGACTGTTAAGCTCCTCCGGTAGATGAGCAAAAGCTTTATGAAATATCGCCAACATAATTTTTTCTTTTTGTTTTTCTTCTTCTTCGTATGATCTTGAATCTTTTTTCAAAAAAAATCTAAGATTGGAGAAACAAGAAAATTCAGAGAGCAACAAATTAGAGTAGAAGAATTAATGTTCTTAAGGGACGATCAATTCCCTTTATTTATAATAGATCATAAAACGAGTCGATGTGTACATGACATGACATTATGATTGATGTACGGATAAGGTTTCTCGAATTCCTAGGTTTTTCTACAGCCATGTTTATCCGCTTTATTAATTATATCCAACAATAAATATAAATACTTAAAGACTCTTTTAAAATTAAAATTCAACATAGCATTTGACTCTGATAGCTCTCTACCCACTGGATGATACCCATATTCAAAGTAACCCTTTTGTGGATAAGGTTTATATATTTCTGGGTTGGTGAGGAATAATCAATCTTATCCAAATCTGACACGAAAACATAATCATAGTTCTTTTAGACAAACGGATTTCTGGAAATCTGTGGGCAACTCATTGGTTGAACAGTGGATCCCAAGGAAATTACTAATATAAATAAACGATATATAAATTAGAGACCTTATTTATTTATTTATGAATATTTTTACCTTATGATTTTGGAGAATGCTGCTGAACATAGTAAATGAAGGGAATGAGACAGTCCAATCATGGCCCAAAACACTACCTCAGACTTTTTATATCTTGGATACTTATTTTTAATTGAGCCGATAATGATCCAGCCCAAAACTAAATAGAGCCCATATTCATTGCACAGTGTGAGCCTCACTTTGTATTCTGCTTTTAAAATAGAAAGAAGAATGAACAGTAATTAGTATAAGATAAGTCATTGCACATCTCATCAAATTTTGTCTTTTAGTTAAAAATAAATCCACATGGCCGTGCAATTTTTATGTACTTTCTCTTTCTAAAGTACGGAACAATAGCTGGCATCCACCTTTCCTTCCCCCAATCATGTGCCGCCGTACCTCCGCCTTCTCCCCATCCC
>JAPHNG010000397.1:0-25000 GCA_027405835.1 Asclepias syriaca
GTACTACAAATCCGGGTGGAAAGACTTCAAGCCAGTAAAGGCAAATACAACTTTTGCATCCGCCATACAGATTGGCGACCCAGTGTCTATTGATAGGGCTGTTTTTGCTTTGAAGAATTCAAATGGTATAGTAGAGGAAGCAACTGAGGAGGAGCTGATGGATGCCATGGCTCAGGCAGATTCCACTGGGATGTTCATATGCCCTCACACTGGTGTGGCACTGAGCGCATTGACAAAGCTAAGGAATAGTGGGGTTATTGGACCCACTGATAGAACTGTGGTGGTCAGCACGGCTCATGGTTTGAAGTTTACACAATCCAAGATTGATTATCATTCAAAGGAAATTAAGGACATGGCTTGCGTGCATGCAAATCCTCCTGTGCAAGTGAAGGCAGATTTTGGATCGGTCATGGATGTTCTCAAGAAGTACTTGTTGAGCAAAGATTCCAAGTGCTAGAGGTTTTAGAAGTTTAGAGCATTAGTAAGTTTGTTTGTGATTGATTTCTATTACATTGCAGTTGGGTTGATCTTAATGTCATCAAGTTTTTTATTAGCTTACTTGTTGTATCTTTTATAATCTGATAATCTTGTTAGGCTGGATTTTGGTTTTTTAGACAAGTACTTATATGCTGCAATAACCAGTGAAAAAGATTATTTCTGAGAAAATGTCATTTGACATTATTCTTTGGCAAATTTGGTGCTCTTGTGCTACCTTGATCTTTCTTGTGCTACCTTGATCTTTCTTGTGCTAATTGGTCTTGGTCTTGGTCTTGGATGGATGATAATTTTGCCAATAGAATATGAACATTCTGCCAACCATCCTTGACCTTGTGTGTGCTCAATTTGAGTTGCAGAAAAGTAATGATATTGTAAGTTTTTTTTTTTTTTTTTTTTTGTATGCAACTCTTGAGGGTAGAGTGAGCATATCCACTGATCCAAACAAATGAGCTACTATTCTGAATAGTGTTATCAACAACAACAGCATCAGCAGAGCACAGTTTCATAGAAAGCCAGCACAGGTTTCCTTCTGTAATTCTTGATTGGGTATAGGGATCTTCGTATTTGCAGGATCATATTCCACTTGATGTCATAATGGATAATGGTGAGATCCTTGTGTTGGGCTTCGATGAAAATTTAACAGTTGGGGATGCAATACTAGAAATAGAGATCCTTCTCTGGTTACAGGACAGGGCAGGATTTTAATGTTAATTCAATTGCCATAAATATCAAGCAAAGTGGGTTGAACACATAAAGCAAGACAATTTGCTGGAGAACGTAATTAAAATCAATGGATTAATCAAGATTCAAGAACCACCCGATGTGGGATTTGCTTCATGGATAATGCAGCTCAATCGTGTGCTTAATCGAAATGTTAAAAATTACCCTCTTCTGTATTAAGAAAAATTAATTATTACAAACACACACACACACATATATATATATATATATAGTGAACATGAAAAAAATAAGAAAAACACAAAAACACGGATGCGGAAAAGATGTATGTATATATTTTACCCCTATTAAACTAAAAACTCGAAATAGTCCGCCTCTGCCTTGAAGACTCGGAGGAGACCAAAGACGGCAACAAGCAGTCAGGGGCTTCACTCTTAAACCCCAGAGGTTAGTCTTGCTCCTCCACTCTTGTCAAATACGTTCTTTTTACAGCTTAGAAAAACAAAAAAATCATTACTTTTTTTCTGGGATTTCCGAATGTTCCCTTCTTTCTTGGATTTCCTTAATCTGGTCAGCTTCGGCTTTTTGATTCATTTAATTTTAATGTCTTTATGCTTTCTACTTATTGTCAATCTGAAACTACTCTGGGTTTTCTATGACTATCTTATTTAGAATACTTTGTTCTTGTGTTGCACGCAATCGAACTAAATGACTAAATTTAACCTTTCACGGTTTTCAATTAGTAAACAAGTTTATTTCAATCTTGATTGAGGAGAACGTGTTTGGGGTTTTCTGCTTATCTTTTCTAGGTCATAATTCATAAAAGATCTGGATATTGTTTTCTGAAGCTCACAACAAGTATACGTGTATAAAGATATGTGAAAACTTTCATGTCAGCTTCATTGAACATAAACATGCGAAACAGAAAAAAACAAGCTGCAGGACTTATTGATAAAGCCTCCAAGTCCGACAATGCCAGTTCTACTCTTGGGCAACAAATGTAAGGCCTTTGTGGAAAAGAAAAAAAAAAACCCTTTGATATTTACTTAAGAGTTTTAATGGTCTATTTTGTTGTTTGTAGTTGTTACGAAGGAGAAAGTCTTGCTCGACTCCTTAAGCTGATAAAGAGGTGAGCATATGAGTATTTATAATCACAATTGTAGTGATACTTGTCCTTATATGTATTTAACTAATGATATCTGTTATAGTGAGATAGACTCTGCTAGAAACTTGGATAGCACTCTTCCTGAAAAGGTCTGGATTAAGGTTGGTATTTGATATATATATGTTTGTCTTTCAATGTTGGAATTTTTAAGAATAGAAATAATCGTGTGTAGCAGTAGCAGCAGCAGCAGCAGCATTATCTTATTTTGCTCTTTGTTAGCAACAATTTTCAGTTGGAGTCAATGAGGTCACACGTGCCCTTGAACGAATGCGCCCAACTGCTGCAGCCAAATGCTCCAGTGGCAAGCAACTCATGGAAAGCATACAGAAAGATGAGAAATCTTCAGATGAGCTTCAGGTTTTCTCATTTATCATATTAGTTGGATTTTCTTGATTTGAAATTGTAACCTTGTTTCTTCCTTCTCACCAGTAAAAAAAAAAAAAAACTAGAAAAGGAAGGAAAAGATCCTTTACCTTAAATTCTTCGATTTTCAGAGTGGGTAATTTGTTTGAGTAACATGCTTTGAATCTTGCTGTGTTGCAGGCTATTCTGTTAGCAACAGATTGCAATCCTCGCTGGCTGACGAAGCATTTACCAAACTTGGCTCATTCTAAAGAGGTGCCACTCATATTTGTCAAAGATAAGAAAGGGGCATCTTTAAGGTTAGGTGAACTACTCAAGCTGAAAACTGCTATTGCCATTGGCGTCAAGGTGGGGGCAGTTTCATTACATAGTGTTACATTTTTCTTGCCTTTTGGACACTTATATATTCATTTATTGTACCTAACAGGTAAGAGGAAATACGATCAATCAATTTGTCGAGAAAGTAATTATTGGCAAGGAAATCAAAGTTGATGATGTCCCAGAATCAACTCACTTGCTGCCCCTGGCCTAAGTGGTGAATCTGCGTTTCTTCAATTTTTACTTAATAAAACGGCTATTGGTGTAAAGAGGGACAATTTTCTTACTCTAATAGTTTTGTCAAGATTTTTGGAAGAGCTTATGATTTTAAGAGAAAAGATCATACAAAAACTACTGTGTGAAGCAAATTCTTCAAATAAATCTGAGCTGAACAAACTTCTATTTCTATACATACATTATAATCTCTATATAATAAGTAAAAGTCTCAAATAAACAAATCAATGAATAAATAAATAATGTATATGTTCACAGCTGAGTTGAGTCTGAGACACGGCCGAGGTTGGACATGCCAAGGCCTTGTCTTTTATTCATTGAATTGATTTTTTCTAGCTTTAGTCCAGCTCTGAAGTTTGTAATGAAGTTTTCAGCTTTTGTGTTCACATCTGGGCTCGGGAAGAACAATGGTGTTGTGACATCTGCACCGTCTATTGCAGTTGGCGTGCTATCCGATTCCGTTTCGTCCATATCCGTAGAGCCACTTCTTGAGCTGATGCTGCTATCTACTCTCACGTAGTCACCTTGCATCACGAATTTCCATGACAATGACTTTGCGAATGGCGGTGGAGGAGGTGGCGGTGGAGGTATTGGAATAATTGGTGATTCTCCCCCACTGTTTGAGTTCTCTTCTACACTGTCAAAGCTTCTTATTTTTATTGGTTTTGGAGATTTTTGAACTGTAACTGGTATGAATTGACAAGTTGAGGGTTCCGCCGGATGGTGGGTAGCTGAAGCAGGAATTGGTTGTGATGAGGAGGGTTTCGTAGATGAAATGTCCTGCTCCGGTCGCCTCCTTTTGGATTTCTTAGTTGAAAACAAATTGTGGAAGACAGACGGCGGAGGAGGTGGGGGCGGTGGGGGTGGCGGTGGCGGCCGATATGATTGTGGGAACTCGAATCGGAGAGGTGGAGTTTGAGGTTGATGAAGTAAAGCATCGAAATTTTCAATGCTCTTTTGTCTCTGTTTTTTCTTCTTCTTATGATAAAGAGTATTCCAGAAGTCTTTACTTGAATTTCCGCCGCTTCTCTTCTTGTCAGTTTTGCTGCTCTTTTGATCCACAAATTGCGGTAGAGCCGGAGCTGGCGGCGGAGGAGTTACCGGTAATGAGATGGTTTCCTTGTCTTCCAATTCATTATTACCCTTCCTCTTGCTTCTTCCCTCTCCTTTATGTCCAACACTTCTATAAGCACGTTTTGGCTTATCTTTAGGCAATGATGAAGAAGAAGGGAGCGGTAGTGATGGCGGCGGCGGCGGAGGAGGAGGAGGGGTGGGAGACCTTGGCCTTGGCGTCGGTGCATTCGAAGCTTCTTTGTGACGATTCACAAGTGTATCAACATAAATGTTCTTAGTCTCTGCAACTCGTGCGTCCTCAAACCTATCTTTCCAGCTTCTACGGCGAACAATCTGGCCAGTTTCGTCGGAGACTTGGTAAGTATCGACGCCGGTATCATCATAAAACCTCCACGGATCGTCCCCGGACCCGGACATAAACCGCGGCGAAGCTTCAACAAGTAGATCCGGGTATGAGCTACTGGTCCTTCTCAAACCGCCGCCCCTGCTGCTAGTAATAGTGGAATTATTGTAGGCCAAACGATCACCATCCGAGTATCCGTACCATTGTTCTTGAAAGGTCGATCTTCGAGCTTCATTTGCAGAGTAACCATACCATTTTCCTTGAGGAGTAGACGGATTTGACGGATTTGATTTCCGGGTTTCATTTGTAGAAACGGAAGAAGTAGTTGGATGATTATATTCATCGTTGTTTCCATCTTGATTAGTAGTGGCTCTACTGAGGAATCCAAAGATTAAAGCAACGAGAACCAGTACAATATTGATGGAATCCCAGCTTTTCTTAACGGAGTTAGGCTTAAAGATCTGAGTAGAGAAAGACAGAGTAGAAGGAACCACGAAAACTAAGAAGGAAACAGCCATTAGCATTAGGAGAATGATGAGAAGCCCTGAACTGAAGAAGAGAGACGACAATCCATTCCGGATACGATCGGGACGGCGGCGATTGGTGGTGCTCTGCATCCAAAATGGAGTCAAGTCTTCCCCGTCTTCTTCCATTGTTAGTTTCTATACTCTTTTTCTCCCTTTCTTGTTCTGCTTTTTAATTGAAAAGGAAAAGGAAAAGGAATCCTTTTTTGCCTTTTGCTTGTAGCTTTTCTTTTCTTCCTTTCCTTACCTAGTAAGCTTTTTTGTTTTTTCTCTTGAAAGAGAAGGTGTAGTGTTTATAGGGTTTTTGAACCATTTAAAAAAAAGAAAAAGAAAAATGCTGAAATGGAACAGTAGTGGGAATTACTTAATAATATCAATCATTCTCTTAGTAGTTTTGGATATAAACAATATATATATATATATATATATAAAGTAAAATACTACTACATCACATGTTGGCTTTTCTTGCAAGAGTGACAACCCAATCAAAAACGCGTTTAGTTTCTTGACTGCTAATACTTCTCTCCCTTGATTGAATGTTTGTATGTAATTCTTCTCAAGTACTCATTTTCTTTATGAATTTATATAATAATATTTTGGATTTTTACATAAGAAGAATGAATATAGGAACCATCTATTACAAAGCAAGCGGGAAAACATTCAAAAATCAGGAAGACAGCTGCAAGAGAAACACGACAACAGCTATTTTCCATCGTTCTTTAAGGAAAAAACAATGATATATATATATATATATATATATTTTTTTTTGTTCGAAAGGTGGAAAAAAGAAGAGGGAGCGGAGAACATGGGTGAGGCAGCGGCCTAGTGGCGTGTTTGGACCCATAAAAGGTTACTTTGAACAATAAAATCCTATAAAAATTTAAACAAATAGCAAAGCATACGAGGAAGCAAGCCATATAAAAAGGGTAGGTAGTAATGTGCCAAGTACAATGTGTGTTCATGGCCTGTTTGTGGTCCTCTTTGTCATTTTTATTTCTTTTCCATCACAAAAAATACAGACAAGTTATATAGCTAAGAGTAATCTTGGATTTTTCCATCATTACCTGTCTCAAAGTAACTAGTTCTTTTTGACAAACCTTTACATCATAAACAGAACAGATCACAAAGGAAACCAAAAATTGCTGACATGCCCAAGAATCAAAATTTTCTTCCAGAGCTTTGCAAGTAGAATTGAGCCCATAAACAGTTACATGCGAGCATAAATACAGCTACTGATCAGAAGAAAGACCTGCTCTGTTTCAAAATAGAGGGTCATTTAGTAATTTGCCCAAAAATGGAGGACTAAAGCAGAAGGACCTCCAAGAATCAATGAAAAACAATTTCCTTTAGTTTTAATCAGTAACATCTTCTTCCTGTTTTAATACTTAACCTTCTTCAAAGATTTCAGTCAAATTTCAGACATGCATACTGCGTGATAAGTCAAAACACTAACACTAGAATTACTGCAGCAGAGCATTAGTTTCTGTTAATATATATATATATATATATACACACAGATACAAAAGAGAACCAACCGGGTGAAGAGTTACAAACATCTTATTCCTCGGTTTGTGCCCATAGTCATCAGAAGAAACTAGTTTTATCTACAGAAATTTGTCACGTGGGCTTTTTCTTCATTGATTTTGGCAAAAAAACAAAACTTAGTTATGCTGAGTACTATAAGAGAATAACACCCACAGTGATCAGCACAGCTACGGTAAATATTAGAGCCTGCAGTAATAGTGGCAAATATTGAGATGAGTATGTGAAAAGAAATTAAGAGTAAGATAAATTTTCAGGTGAACCACTTACAGCAATTGCATTAGCAGCAAGTCCTGCTCGTTCTCTCGGATCCTTCTGGTAATAATTCCCAAAGTAAAGGATCGTGCCATAATACCACATCAATGGAAAAACAATGCCAAGCAGAAGACTGACAGAGAATAAATCCAGCCCAAAATTTAAGGAAATCTATAAAGGAAAATATGTATGGAAAAGAACAAATATTAAAGCTGAAACACTCACGAAAACCATCCTATTCCACAACCAAAGCAAGGAAGGGGTTGATCAAACAATCCTAGCTGACCTTCTTCCACATTTTGAATAAGGATATATTCACCCTTCTGATGCTCACTCACATCTTTCGAAAGTGCTGCATGCAACAAAAATGCTATTTGTTTCAGATAAAGTAGCAAACTCGGCCAAGTTTCATATGAACTATAACCACAAGAAATACAGTATGAAGACATTCTATTGATTCACATTGCAAGCAAGAATCCTGTGTTTCTTCCAGAAAAGGAAGAATAAACATCAAAGCAACACCACAAGATGAAACCATTATTTGGTATAGAAATTGTAAACAACTACACATTTTACGTTTTTATAGAAGTCGACAAGAAAATGGCCTATTAGATTTATAGATTTTAGAAATAAAAATAAAAGAAACCACAATGAATAAGTAAACAAGATTGTGGGGCAGTTATGTACACTGTTCCATAACTCCAAAGACCACGAATTTGTCCTTGAGAAGTCAATATATCCAACTTATTCTGCCTTCTCTATAACTCCTGTAATATGTGTGTCCATTAGCAACAGAAAATTTTGAATGTAGCAAACAAATTACAAAGCAAATCCAGTATCAAATACAATAATCAGATAGCAGATTTAAAAAAAAAAAAAAAAAAAAGCTAAAAAGACCTTGTCCTTCCTGCAAATGAGCGTTGGAGCAGCCATGGCTGCACCAAGTATGATAGGCATATATACACATAAATTCTTCAACAAATTTACATACTTGAAAAAGTTGATTATTCAAGTCAAGTATTTAAAAAATAAACAAGCGAACAATATGAAACCAATAATATACGCTCTCTTCTTGGTAAAACACAAATATTAAGACATTAGTAATGCTTGTCTAGGTCATTGCATACATGAAAATAATAAATAATCATCCTGACTACTGTGACATGATTCCGAGTTATCATTCAACTGATTTACAGTTTAACTCATGTATTAGAAGTCTAATGCCAGCATTATCATTTTCACCCCAATTAAGTATTTTTCTTCCATTCCTCCTCCAAAGAGATAGAAACATGGAAAATGTGATTTTATTAAAATTCACATGAAAAACTTCTTATTTCGTCAGATGTATATAGAACTCTTCTCAACAAGCTTAACAACATTCCTCTAGTGTACATTTATTGATTAAAATGGTAAATAACGCACCATACAAAGTGAAATCAAGAGCATAAGTTCAGTAAGAAGTTTACAACTCACAAATGAAAATAGAATATTGTCCACTATTTCCTTTCAAAAGAAAAAGGTCTGACCATTGCGTTGCTCCTAACTTCTTAGTGAGATTATTAGACCAGCAACTAAATCAAGAACCCTAACCCGCTTCCTAGATCATGTCCATACACACAAACCTTATTTTCAACTGATCATTGTAATTACTAAAAGATACGATCAGAGATCTGAATATCAATTTACCTAAACACAGCCTTGCTTAACCAATTAAAGCAAATAAAGTTTCCAATACCAAGCAATTGAGAGAAGAAAAGGAAATACTTTTAAGAAAAAACTTACCCGCACTCAGAAACTGAATTTAGCCAAACAGATAAAAGGAGTTACTTTATAAATGCAACCTCGCCGGATGAATTCATAACAGGAGTTTGGCAGGAAATTTGACTTTTCAAGCAAACATTAATAGCGAAAATTTAAAACTAGCTTATTTGCTCAATTTAAAGCAGATCACATAAAACTATTCAGAATCCCAAAAGTTGAACAGCTTCCTTAACGTTCTCAACAAGCTATCATCTTTGATAATAACTTTCCAGTAGCTTCAAAGTAAAGAAAAAGACTTTGTAAAAGAAAATACTCATAAACATCTGTATAAGCAGAAAGACGCAAATTTTTTTGGGGTTCTCTTAAATCTTGACAGCGACATTAGTGTTTCCACAGACTGACTCCCAAGTCACAACATACAACTCCAAAGAAACAAAAGTCACTCGTTCGTTCTTTGCTAATTCACAGAATGACTACCTATAAAAGAAAAACTAAATAAATTTAGAAATTGTTTCTTACCTCTTCAGGGAAAAAGTTATAGAGATGGTGAAATCTTGATCCGGCAGTTTATCCGCAGGATGGGACCAAACAAAGAAGAGGCGGAAAACAGAAAAAAAAAAAAAGAAAAAAAAAGGGGAAAAGGTTGCTCTGTGGGTTCATAAACTGGATTCGAAGGTTTTTTCGGAGGGATTCCAAAAAGGGAATATAAAATTACGTCCCTCTCTCCGGGGACTGATGTCCTCTTACCCACCGGTCAGAAAATAAAAATAAAATTTTGCTACCCACGTGAATTGATTTGATTTTATGTTCCGGATATTTTTTTCTTAATTAAGATAAAGCAGTTCTTTTTTTTTTTTCTTCATTTTTAAGTTAATTCAGAAACATCTTATTAATTGAATTAGATGTTCTTACATATTGGTAATTTATATATATTAAAAATGTCCTTTTTTTTTTTTATGTAAAAGTGGGAGGTTTATTTAGTAAAAGTAAACTGGTAGACCAGCTTAGAAGTACAATTTCTAAAAGATTAAGGTTTTTGGAAACAAAATTTTGTTTTTTTCCTTTTTTTTTTTTGATATAATTATTTAGTATTTATTGAAATCTTTGTCCACGTCAATGTGACTATTACAGTATTGTTAGGGTTTATTATCTTTACCCGCTTTACATGGGAATCCTTCTAACCCGACCCGGAAAGTAGGGAGTTTTAGGTGGCTCAATCGACAAATTGTCTCCAGTGCATCAGTGCTGGGGAAGGCGAACCATGGGAAAGCATGACGAGAGGGTAAAGGAGAAAAAGAAGAAGAAGAAGAGGACGGGAGATGAAGAGCCACATTCATTAGACGTAAAAATAGAAACTTCAGGCGAAAATCCAAATAAGCAGTCTCCGGTAGTCGGTTACTTTCCCACCGGTTACGATCCTTTGAAGAATCGGATCGAGGGAGGACAGCAGGAGGCGGAAGCTAGGGTTAAGGTTTATAGGAACGTTAAAAGGACGAACCGGATACAGCTGGTGGTGACACCTAATAAGTCTAAAGTGGATTTTGTAGGAACTAATTATTCTGGAGAAGCTACTGGGGTTCAACTTTGTACCTATGGCCTTGGAATTCTGGACAAGTCTACCCAAACTCTGAAGATTGTTCCCGTTGCAGCTAATAAGGTACATCTCGGATTAGTTTTCTGTTCTCTGTCTACCTTTTAGCTGAAGCTTTACTTGTACGTTGAGATGTTATTCTATAGCATCACATCTGTGATTATGCTGATTTGATGTGCTGGATTGCTTAATGTTGTGGCTTTAAATGGCATTATGCGTTTGTATCTGATACTTGAAGAACCTGAATGGAGTTCTAAATATTGTCTTGTCTAGGGAAATAAATTAATTCTCATCTTGGTTCTTGTATTCATCGTTTGTATTTGGATATTATATGATTAATCCAGCTTTGTTTGTGCAATTATCAAATTTATGGATATACATTATCAAAATCTGCTTATGGTTTTGTCAGTATGTTCTGGTTTAACTGCTGCTCCACTTACTTCCTTTTCGCTTTCCCTTTCTTATGATTTTTGGTTGGTATTCAGTCAGGTGATTTATTATTCCTTCTCTTTTTATGTCAATGTAGATATTCAGATTGGAACCAAAGGTTCGAGGACTTAGCTTACATGAAAATGAAGAGCCAGAAACTGAAATACAAGAGCTTACAGTAGAAGAAAAGACCCAAAAGACAAGGAGTTGGATCTCAAGTATTCAACTAAGAAATCAATACAACAGGTATGCACCTTCATTTCTTCAATGTGCTCTACCAGTGCTTATGGGAAATATTTAACATTTCTTTCCACATCTTCATTTGATCTCAACACTCTTTGGCCCTGTTACCTTCATTTCTTTTGCCAGTAATCAGAAAACTGTGGCTGCTACAGCCAATATATGGCAATTAAATGGTCCCCTGAGATTTTGGTGATTTTGTTTTGCTTGATGTGTACTTATTATCTTTGCAGGCCAAGAAACGGGAATCCCTTCAAAATGTAGGTGGTCCACAAACTCAGAAGGAAATGGACCAGAAAATGAAGGGTATTGAGATAAACAAAGAGGCTCTTGAACTTGCTGCTGCTACTGCTACTAGTGCTCGAAATATTCCACCCCATGATCTAGATGCCACTACACCAGAAACTGCATATCCTCTGGACAAGATCATCTTCAAAGGGGAGTGGGATTATCTTCTGGATATTCTGCAGCAGTTAGAATCAGGAGGAAAGGTTTCTTCTGATGTTTACCCAGCCTTTGTTTGTCATAGATTTCACAAATTGGATGATATGGAGGTAAGCACTCAAGTGGCTCCTAGCTTCTTGCTACTATCTAGTTACCATTTCATTGATCCATTTCTTTAACTTGCCTTATTTCCATTTTCCCACTCATCAATAACTCATCCTAAATCTGTTTAATCCATAAAAATATTATCCTCCAATGTTGAATGGCCACTCTATGGCTCCTCTTGCATCGGAGCCCCTTTTTTCTAGTGATGCAGCTTCAAAACCTGAATTTGTTGGTTGATGTTATGAACGTTTCCTCTTCATCTAATTGAACAAAGATATCTTTCTTTTGTTTGACTGTTAACTGCATCCTTATTTTTCTTGTCTGATTCTTTCCAATACGTCGAAAGGTAACTTTTCTGTCACATATTATAGGATGAGGAGTCAAGGAGACAGCTTGCTGGCATACTTTCTTATATAACTCACCTTGTCAAGTTCAAAGATAGACATTCTATGGACGGTGTTTCTTCTGCAAAAAATCATAAAATTCCTAGTATCTTGATCCAGAAATTCTCGACCATGTTTGCTGGTTTGGAATCTAAAAGGCTTTCTGATGAGAAAAGGGATCTTCTGATTAGTTATGTCTTGGTACTTACATTATATGTTGATGATTTTCGAACAGACCTATCAGACATAGCCAAGGATTTAAGAATGAATCCCGTGTCATTAAGACCCTATTACCAATTCTTGGGCTGCAAGCTTGTGAGGGAGAAAGGAGTTACACTGGCAACGTTGCCATTGCCGTTGCAATTTCTGGCCGAAAGGAAGAGGAAACGGATGCGAAAGTAGAAGTCTTCCTCATCCTTGCAAGTATTTGCATGCATGGAGACCAGATTTATGGTGTCGCACTAGATAGGCTCTATTTTTTTTTTGTTATACTATTACTTTGTTGCGTATTGAGGAGAAAAATGTTTGACATCTTGGAAAGAAGCTTTTAAAAGTTCTAGTACTAATTATCATGTGGTTACTGTACATTGCCAAATTTTATTAAATGGGAAATGTTGTGCATGTTTGTTTGCTCCATTAGCATGCCTCTCTGATCCACATTACACACCATGGATGGGATAACAAAGGTAAAATGGTATAATATTAATTTCTACAAGAGTGCATTTACATAGCTATAGGTAGTAAGGGTGATGCATTACAAAACTTTGTGACGTTAGGGCATCTCTTTTAAGAGTTCTGTCATCTATGGTACATATGCTACCTACAATTTCTCTTACACACACTTTAAGCCCATGTGAAAAATGAATGGACTAAGCTATGTAATGATGAGATTACAGTTTTATGATGTATAAAACTACTAGTATACTAAAAAAAAGACCCAGCAGAAACCAGGATCAAATAATCAAGATTTGCTTTTGAATTTCCTTCGAGCTTTCAAGTCTATCACAATCACTGAGATGTTATCCTTGCTCCCTTTCTGAAGGGCAAGCATCGATAAGTACTCCGCGGCTGCTTGTGCTGCAGGATCAACTTCTTTCCCCCTTTCTTGAGTAGCCCCTTCATTCTTCTTGTGCCAAAGCAAAATCCTTCTCCTTGCAATTTCACATGCTTCCTCATTGCTCATGACATCCCACAACCCATCACTTGCTAAAACAAGGCACTTGTCTTCTCTAGCACGGGGAAGAAACATGACTTCTGGGTCTGGTATGATCCATGGTTTTAGGTATCTGTCACCTGCATATATGCAAAACAATGAACTAGATGAAGAAAATATAGAAAATATGCAATTTTTTAACCAAACTCCGTACACATTCACCACACCCACCAATGGATCTTGACATTGCAAGGACACCAAAGACCCGATGTCCATTCCACTGTATGACTTTGCCCCCGGATGCTTCAATCCTTGCATATTCATCTTCTCTACTAGGCTGAGAAAACAAAATAATAGAGGGGAAAAATATAAGCTAGACTGAATTTGTACCGCAGAAAAAGCATCTTCAATAGGTTCATCCCACTACAAACCATCTCTTACTTTATGATCAACAGACAATGCAATGGCTTCTTTCCCACGATAAAGGACAGCCCTTGAATCCCCACAATTTGCAACTATAATGTGGGATGAGCATATAACAACCACCACAGCAGTAGAACCAACAGTTTCAGGGGCAACAGGATCAGGCGTGTAGGTAGTGCTTGATCTGCTGACTTTACCCCCAACTTCATCATCTACCTTTAGAAAACAACTGGTAAAGACCCTCTCCCACTGCATATGTCGAGTATCTCTTAGGCTATCGTCCACCATATCATCTTTTAATAATTCCAACTCCTCAACCAATGCCATGTGCATACGCTCACTACAATATTTCGCGACCTGTGTACAAAGATAACACTTCACTTTGGTTTGTTTTGGATAAGATGTACAAAGATGTTTTATTTGCACAGAATCGAAAAAACACAATACTTTTGCAGCAATTGTTACTTTTGGTGCTCATATGAACAACTGAACAAACAAAAATATGTTTACTAGACGTCTGCTAGACTTCAGAGTTGCAATATTCTATTTAGGGCTATGGATTAAAAGTGAAAACAAGTAGAAAAATGTACCTGAGATCCTCCATGACCATCATATACACCAAAAAAATGGGAAGTTAAGTGACCCAAGGTTTGACTTATTCCATCCACCATATGGCCACCAACGAACATCTTCATAGGAATCCTCGTGAAATGAGGTACAGCCATAACAGCATCTTCCATCTCTGGTCTCTTCCCACACACAGATACAGAACCCCAGAGTGGCAAACAATCCAATTCATAAACACTCTTGATACCACCTTTGACAGGATCCTTATCATTGGGCAACTGAAGGGACAGTACAGAGGTTTTAAGGGTAGGTCCAGCCGAACTCTCTGCACTTGGGTTTGCAGCAATATTTGAGACGTCATCAGATATTTTCCTTTCAAAGCTTCTTTCTTCCAAACTAATAACCTTAGCAACTATTTGACCATTGTTGGTGCCCTCAATTTCCACAGCAATTGGCAAACTTCTCTGGCATGCAGTATCAAGAGGGAGCAGCTCTTCTCCATTAATTCCACAAGGGTCATCAGCGGCCAAAAAATTTCATCATCTTCACTTTCTTGAATTACACCAGTGCCTAATATATCACCATTGCGAGTTTCCTGTATGATCTGTGACAAGTCAGAAATCCCTACCATTTCAGAAGAAGCTGACAGGCCATTTTTAAGAACATCTTTTCTTATACCAGTGGAATTTCCGTCCCAATTAGAACTGGAATTGGAATGTGACAATGATGCTGGATCAGACAACAAGCTGGCAGTGTCGGTCATTAGTTTGAGACGTGTGATCTCTACATGGTTTGTTACTCCAGAGGTTTCACATATATGGTTACCTAAACTAAGTGTCACTGCAACTGCAGGAGACATCTCTTCCATTGTCACTAGTTTACAACTCTCCAAACTGACAGTCAAGATACCTAGTTGTTGCTCATTCATATACACCCAACTAAGGTGCTTGTAAGAAGTCCCATGGTTCTAATTGAATACATCGTCCTAAGCTCTTAGTTGTCCCAGCTAATTCCACATGCCACCAAAATAGGCTGCAAGCAGTATAAGCAACGTAGAAGATTGAACAGGTCATGGAATACGGAAGTCAACAGTTATCCAGGAGTTAAAAGAAGAAAGAACAAAGAACAAGAACAAGAAAAAACGGTAAATATACAGATTTGAGGAAATCAGATATGGAATTTTACCTACAGATCAACAAAGCAATACAGGGTAACCAGATCTGAAGGTGCAAACGAATCCAAGATTCAGAAAAGTTAGGTTAAATAGAGAAGATCTGTGCAGTTGCAGGACCTGGAGAAGCCAAATTCTTCGTATCTAGAAAAGAATTAAACCATGAATATGAAATCCCATGTCGACCACCAACCCTTTTAAAAACAAGAGACAGAGGAAAAGGACAAAATCAAACCCTTATCCATATGCTATTCATCAAGAAGGAAAAAGAAAAAAAAGAAGTCCATGGAAAGGAACAAAGAAGAAAAAGTAAAAAACGAAATCCCACAAGGATCACAAGGAAAACCCTACCAAGAAGTTGCCTTTTTTGCCACATGGAGCTTTAGGTTTCAGGGATCTGAGGCAATTCTCCTCAGCCTCTTAAATTATCAGTTTAAAAAAAAAATGAAAATTGTATCACCCCATCCACCCCTCCAGAACATTTCACCCAAAAGTCGAGAATCTTGAACAAATTCCACATCTAAGAAAGTACTAACAACCAGGGTCTACTCTAATACCATAGAATCCAAAAGAAAAGGGAAAAAAAGAAATTCCAAAGAATTTGAGAATACTTACAATTGTGAGACGATTGACCCAAGTCCAGGAGCTGAATCCTTTCCAACTATGACTAATAATGCCTCTATTCTTGTGTACAAATTTTGGACTCAAGAACCAAAAAGCAAGAACCAAAAAGCAAGAACCAAGAACCAAGAATAAGAAGAAGAAGAGAGAGAAAGAGATGTTTAGGAAAGTCTTTAGCTTTACTATCGTTATACTCCTCCAGATGACACGTATAGATTCAATTATCTAACTCCAATCAATGCAACAGAGAGGAAAAAAAAAAAAACCAAGAAAATGCTTTTAAGGATGGACTGTGCTTACATTAATTCATGGTCTCATGGACTTTACATGAGAAAATACTGAGGAATTGGCCACGTGTCCCTTCTTGCCATCATTTCCTTTGTCGTATCTTAACCTTAAAAATAAAAGTTTCCATGATCATGTGCCTACTTCCCCTATCAATCAATTACATTCTTTTTCTTTTCTTACTTACTCACATCATTATTTATAATTTTAAAATTTATAAATATATCACATCATTATTAAACATATTTTTACAAAATTATAATACAAGATAAAGATTTGTTTATTATTATTATTATATCTTTTAATAATATTCAACTTAATTTATCTAATAATAAATAAGCATAGATTATAATGTCTTAACTATAAAAAATAATAAAAGAAATCAAAACTGTTCTCTAAAAATTAATATAAAAATCATAACAAAAATATCCAATATCTTGATTTTTCGCCCAAACACAAATTTTATAAACAAACCTTTAAAATAATAATAATAGTAATAATAAGACAACAAAAAAAAATCAATGGTATAAAGAATTGCTTTAATTATTAGTTAAAGAATTGCTTTATTTTCTCATAATTGTTTTTTAAATTTAATATGTCCAAAAATAAATATACAAATATAATTAGATAATAATAATTTTATTCCAATTATTAGACTATTTATTGTTAGACTATTTATAATATTATATATATTAATAAGAGTGTGAGAGTTAGTGTAAAAATCATTTGTTAATAGTCGTATAAACAAGTTTAGATCTCAAGTCACCGAATCAACCGGTTAAACGGTCGAGTTTATCTAAATTAAATTAAATAAGTTCGGACATACATATAAGCCCGAAGGAAATGAAAAAGAAAAAATAATAATAATAGCATAAAGAAATTTTCTTATATATTTCTTTTTTCTTTTGATTTTCCGCCGTGGTAATTTGCGGTGGCCCTGGTGGGGGTTAGCGTGGCCTATGAGCAACGAGGACGACAACGCTGGGACCTGTCGGTGTATGTAAACCGTAGACGACGATCGGAAAGTGAAAATTTGCCGTGGATGCATATATATATATAAGACGCATTAATTATAGCAATGGCAAATGTATCGGTTTCCCAGGAAAACATTCATGCCACGGCGGTAGCTATTGACAAAGATAAGAACAGTCAATATGCCGTCAAATGGGCAGTCGAAAACTCGAATTTGAATCGCAATATCGTTCTCGTCCACGTTAATACCTATCAGGGGTCGTCAACCCGTATGGATTACTTCCCTTCTCTCTCTCTGTATATATATAAAATTTTCATCAAGGATCATCCTTAATTATGAATACTACAATTTCAAATGGTCATATATATGGGTTATTGTATGATTTGATATGCGCATTGTTAATTTGGATAGAAATGGTCGAAGCTATTATTAATTTGAAATCTGATGAATCCCTAATTATGTATGGATGTGTTCGTTCTCTGAATTGCAGAGGATAATATTCCCAGAGAAGGACGTCAGCCAACAAAAGATGAACAGCAGATGTTCTTCCTTCCTTATAGAGGATTTTGTGCTCGAAGAGGGGTAAAATCCATCCATTTCTTTTGTACCGCATTTTAAAAACTTGTGGTTATCATTTTAAAAAAATCAGTGTACTTAATTCAGGTTCGAGTGCAGGAGATAGTAATCCATGATATAGATGTTGCAAATGCACTATCTCAGTTTATTATTGACAACTCCATCACAACTACTGTGCTCGGTTCTTCAAGTAGGAATGCCTTTACAAGGTATCTATCTATCTTACTTCACTATCCTTGAGAGAATTTGTTGGCTTTCTTTTCTTTTCTTTACTTGCCTAAAAACATACGGGGGATCTTATCAATCTAGAAAATGTTGTTTTGTTGTCTCAAACAGGGCATTTAAAACATCTACTGACATTATTGGTAGTTTGACCAAATCAGTCCCGGATTTTTGTACAGTGTATATTGTATCAAAATCAAAAGCTATTACTGCAAAATCAGCCAGTAGGTCTCCCACTTCAGGCAATAAAATCAGAGTTAAACGCCCATACCTGGATTTCAATCAGTAAGTTCTTATAATTTCAGTTGTTGTCGTTACTTTTTATTCATATATTGATTGGTGCTGATGGATATTATTATTTATATTAGGCAGGAGAGTAAGACTACAGCAACCTCCCCTGGTCCTGCTTCTGCTTCATCTTTTGAAGGGAATAGCAATTACATATTGTCAAGTAATAAGGGCCATGACACTATGAATCTCATACATGGATACAATCATGTAGCTTCACCATCACCTTCACCTTCACCTCCACCTCCATTCATTAGTCAGCAAATTCGGCCGGTTTCAGTGGATTCCTTCTCTGTTTCGAGTGAGGGCTCAGGGCCAGGAAGTTTTAGATCATCTGAGTGGTCTTTTGAACACATGGACCACTCACGAATATCAGATGTTTCCAAGACATCATCATCCACCTCTTCCCAAATTGGAGTAAGTTGTATGAATTATAGTCTGTTTATAATGTATGTTTTGTTTTATTTACTCACACTCTTATTTGAATTACAGGGAGAATTTGAAGATGAAATGAGGAGACTAAAACTAGAACTTAAACAAACCATGGATATGTACAATAATGCTTGCAAAGAAACAAGCGTAGCCAAAGAAAGAGTAAATAAAAAAGAATTTTCTTTTCCCCTCTTTGTCTAATCACGCAACAGACAGCTATTTTACTGTACTCAACATATGTATATACATTGAAAGACAGGAGATTAATCAAATAAGATGATGATTTATATGCAGGTAAAAGAGATTCATCAAATGAGATATATAGAGGCACAGAAACTAGAAGAATCCAAGAATGCCCAAGATGCTGCTTTTGCCCTTGTGATGATGGAAAAACAAAAGTGCAGGGCTGCTCTTGAGGCTGCAGAAATGGCTCAGCGCTTAGCAGATTTGGAGTCTCAAAAACGAAAGCTTGCAGAAAAAAGATTCCAACAAGAAGTGGAAGAAAAGAAGAAAGCAATGGATGCTCTGGCTAGGTGTGATATCGGGTACAGGAAGTACAGTATTGAAGAAATTGAGACTGCAACAAATTACTTCGCCAGTTCAGAAAAGATTGGTGAAGGTGGTTATGGCCCTGTCTATAAAGCCTGTCTTGATCATACACCTGTTGCTATTAAGGTTCTGAGGCCAGACCTTTCTCAAGGCCAGAAGCAATTTCGGACAGAGGTATTTCCTTCTTTCTTTCTTGCTCGCTCTTATTTTTCAATCAGTTTCATTTATATTTTGATGCACAGGAGGTATTCATACTTCATGTCTCCTCTTCCTATCCGGCCTGATAATAATATCGTGTGTGCAGGTTGAGGTTCTATGCCGCATGAGACATCCAAACATGGTTCTCCTTTTGGGTGCCTGCCCGGAGTATGGTTGCCTTGTGTATGAATATATGGACAACGGCAGCTTAGAGGACAGACTTTTCTGCAGGAATGGCAGTCCTCCACTACCATGGGGAATCCGTTTCCGGATAGCTGCTGAGATTGCCACTACCTTACTTTTCCTTCACCAAACGAAACCAGAGCCCCTTGTGCATCGTGACCTCAAACCGGCCAATATTCTCTTGGACAAAAACTATGTGAGCAAGATTGCAGATGTTGGCTTGTCCAGACTGGTTCCTTCGCCAATGGCCAATAGTGTAACTCAATATCACATGACTTCAGCAGCTGGGACATTTTGCTACATTGACCCAGAGTATCAACAAACCGGTATGCTGGAACCAAATCTGATATCTATTCCTTTGGGATTGTGTTGCTACAGATCATTACAGCAAGGCATGCCATGGGTCTAACTCACCTTGTTGGAGATGCTATTGAGGGAGGGAAATTTGCAGAAATACTAGATCCAAAAGTTCCAGATTGGCCTATAGAGGATACTCTATCATTTGCAAAGTTAGCTTTACAATGCTGTGAACTTCGCAGGAAAGACAGACCTGATCTTGGCTCAGTTGTATTGCCTGAACTCCAGCGTCTGAGGGATCTTGGATTGGAATCAGAACCCAGAGCTGGTGGGATGACCGACAACATCTATCCAGCTCAGAGTTTCCAAGATAGTTTGTCTTTCAGTCAGGTAAGCTAGAATAAGCTCACTAACAATTTAACCAAGTGTATCAACTTCAAGTAGGGGAAAATAGAAATAGAAAAGATTCTGAAAAATGTCTGAGTGCAACAAAATTATTGAGGAACCAAACGAGAAAATTGGTGAATTATGGTCTCCTGGGGAAGAAGAAAGAATTTTATTTTAGAGCTTAATTACAGCTCAAACAAACCCGTCAGTCATTGTCCTTTCTCTCATAACTTCCTCTTATTATTATTATTATTATTATGATTGAAGCTATGGTGTTTGTATCGTATTTGAGCAGGAACCTAACAGCCCTATATCTGATACGTAAGGAAATCAAGGGGGGAGAGGCACTTCGAAAATAGAAGCAGTCTGGAGAATCTTCTGCATCAATTCCTACAAAGAGACACCAATAATCATCAAATGTGTGAATATATCCATCCAATCCTGTATGATATGAAATGCCAATATTAACCAGATTTGGAAAAAGGAGGAAAACCCCTTTTCTGTATCCCTTGTGTATTGGTTACATTACATATAAATGTGGATCAATTGATCGTTAAAATAAAACTACCATTTTGTTCAGTTTTAGCAAGCAGTTAATCCAAGACAGTTTTCTACATACTGAAGTTGGTTCATATGAGTTTCTATCACCATTCACCATGAAGCACAAGCGTATGGTGAAAACCAGTAACTATATACATGTATAAGTTGAATAGATACCAGGTATGAGGCCCCAAAGATATCTATAATTATCACATTCAACAGTACGAGCCAAACCCTCTGTCATGAGCAGTAGAATAAAGAACTGCATCTAAAGCTTGCTGAAAATGGCACGTATCCAACGCCTAATTGCACAAGTCAAAGATAACAAATCACCATTACATTCAAAAAGATGTCAACTTTGAGGTAATTAAGTCTTAATATTATTAGTCACCAATAGTAAATTCCTTCTAAACCTTTTCCAAGAGGATCTTTATGACCCTGAGAAGTTGATATTAATAAGAGTTTACATAAATAAAGATCAGAAAAAGCTTCATCTGTATGTACCTTGACATGGTAATATTTTTAGAGTGATTCACTATGTGTCTGCAATAGATATTCACATCCACAACCTTGAAGCCACATCTTTCAAACAAGGATGACAAAAAGCTCTCTGAGAAATAAAATGAGCACTAAAGATACAAGTGAATAATATATTATATCAGAGACAAAATCACAGAGGAGTAGCAGTTCGCATCCAGAGTTCACAGAGTACTTACAGTACCATCTTCTCTGAAATAAAAGTTCTCAACAATTATCTGTTTTCTGGCCTGCAATTTTACCTGAAGATTTTTGGCTACATATTATTTTATTTCCATGTAGTTCTGGTAGACTCCATAAATATAAAGTGAACAAAGTACAATAGATTTCAAAAAGCAGAATTCTGGGGTCAATTTAACCTCTGAGCAGTTTTTTGCAACATTAAAAGCAGAAATATGCATCAAAATGGGATAGAACAATTAAAGATTTCCAATGACATAAATAATTAATACTATAGGTCCAAAAGCAATAAAAGTGAAAAGAAAAAGGAAAAAAAGAAAAGAAAAAGAATAGGACTCACTTGAGCAAAATCTCCAACAGCATAATCACGTAAAAGAACATGACCATTTGGCTGCAAGAAGAAATCTCCGTGAGGAAATGTCCTTGTTAAAATGCAACAAAATACTGGTAAAACAAGGAAGCACTCTCAATCTTTAGTACATTACCTTTAGCACTCTCTTAAGATTTTGTAACACCAAAAACATCTTAGTCGGTGAAACTGCAGACAATACAAAGACCTGCTTGACAGGTTAGTCACATTCTTTTGTATCCTTATAGACAAATTTATTTCTTTTAACAATATCTGCACATGCGAGTTAAAAGATTGTTATCAGATAATTTAGATACATTCCAAAGGGTGAGGAAGTTAATTACGTAATTCTTGTTTACAAGTCGAGGTTCACACTTACCAAGGTAACCACATCAACTGAAGAAGGTTTGATGTGAAGACAGAGGTCATCCTTTGCAATGTCACAGACAAACACATTTAAGCGGTCACCATTGAAGCTCTCATGTGACTGCATTCACTAACAACCCAAAGTTATTTACCCTCCTACTAAATATTGAAAACTAAACTACAGCAGCCGGCATTTGATGGCAAGCGAAAGCACTAAACTCCAGTCCTCAGTTACTATACAAATGCACATATAGAACCCTAGATTGCTTTCATTATTTGGCTTTTGAATATAAGCAATTATGAAAAATGGAGAAAGATCATTAAACTTTTGGACACTTTTGAATGCCCTCTATTCCACTAGAAAAATACAAACGTAAGTCAAAGTTCATATAAGGAAATGTATCTGCATTCTACAAGTCTTTAGATCTGGGAACGAGGAAATATAGATGCAAGTACTAGGTAGGTTCAGGAATGAATATAAAACATGCGAGAATGCTCCAAAAGAGGATACAGATTGATTATCCAAAGTTCCGAATGACAAACCTTAACAAGACTAACAGCCTCCGGGGAGAAATCACAGGCATGAACAAAAAGTTTAGGGTATGCACGAATAAGGGGAAAAATTGTATTCCCAGCTCCACAACCCACCTGTCGTTTTCACCAAATAATTTAAATTCTAAAATCAGCTTATCTATACTAAGTGACCAGTAACCGCCACAAATACAATAATAGTACAGTGACAATTTAACCATCACAGTACCTCCAAAACAACCTTGTCGTCCTCTACTGAAGCTGTGTCATCATCAGAAAAGTACTTCCCCCAATCTTTCTCTAAATAATGCCTATCTTTAAAAAACTGCAAACTCATTTCATTTCACAGCGCTTAGCTTAAACAAAAATTGCAAAAGTTGAAACGAAATTCAATATTATAGAATCTAAATTGGATTCATATAGCTGACCTTATCCTTGTGGCGCTTGTAGAACTTGTTCCAGAACTTGAGGGAGTTTCTGATGTAATAGTGTTCGGCATCATTTGGCAAATGAAATTCAGCAGAATGCGAAAACCTAGATTTAAAGTTACAAAATTGAGAAACATATCTCTTACGGAGGGCCACTTGAGGAAATTGACAGAAGCAGCATGCAGTAAACGATGATTGCATCGTATTCGTGACAGAGGAATGTAATTGCTGCAGAAGCAAATAAAAGAAATGTAATATATTTATATAATTTTTTAAAAAAATATTTTTTTAATTTTGTAGGTTAATAAAAAATTTTATACCACTTTTATCTTTATTCTGTTTCGACTTAATTAATTACATCACTATAATAATTTTATTTTTATTTATATTTAATATATTAATAATAAAATAAAGAAGATATAAATTAATTTTTATATTATATATGTTATGAATCCCGAAGATTCATTAAATTAATGGATGTCTATCATCCCAGAAAATTACGTAAGGTGATAAATATCACCTAATATTTATAACATAATATATATATATATAATAGTGGAATAAGTTAGGTATATATATTTATATATATAATAGTGGAATAAGTTAGGTATATATATTTATATATATATAGTGGATGAATTAGGTATAAATATATGTATATTTATATACCTTGAGGGTGAAATGTTTTGGGTATAAATACCCCCCTCTTCCCTCTTGTTTGGTAGACAACAAAATCAAAGAAGAAAAATTCTCTTATCTCTCCCTCTTTTATATATCTCTTCCTCTCTCTCTCCCATACATATAATATATAATATATATATATATATAATACATACTACATACATATATTGCTTTATACAATTTTATAACACGTTATCAGCACGAGTCTCTACCACCGGGTAAGGTATTTTTTTGAAGTTTATTTGAAGATAAATCAGGTACGTTTTTACGGGTACGTTTTCTGTTATTATTATGCCAAATTTTATTAAACTCAAATTTGTGGCTCTTGATATCACCAGAGAGAATTATTTGTTATGGACACAAGATGCCTGAATGCATCTTGCTACAACGGGTCCCGCAGACACCGTTGTATAAAATAAAAGTATCATCAACACAAGATCGTGTTCATGAAGATTTGAAAAAAGAATGAATGAATATCTTACCGTGAAAGATCATCTTATTTTGTGGGGAAATTTGAAAGAAAGATTCGACCACCAGAAGATGGTCGTTCTCCCAAAAAGCACGGTATGACTAGTTGCACCTGAAGTTGCAAAATTTCAAATCCGTGAGTGAGTATAACTCCTCAATTTTAAAATAGTTTCACAACTGAAACTGTGTAACGGATGATGATATGCTGGAGAAAACATACTCCACTTTCCATGCCACGGATATTGTCCTGCAGTAACAATATCGTAAGAAAGTTTTAAAGAAATATACTGAATTAATTTATTGTCTTCTTATTGCGAAACAAAATAATGAATTACTGATGAAAAATCACGAGACTCGACCTACTGACCTACTCCATTCCCTGAAGTGAATGATGATCCCAGAAGAGATCATGGTAGTAGTCGTTACCGTAGTCATGGTCATGAACGTCGTGATAAATTTGGCCCTTATAATTGTGATAATAATTTAGGTGCCAAAAATATTTATGACCACCTGAAGTGGACAAAACATAATGAAAAAGGAAATATTGTTCCGAAAATTATGAAGGCAAATATTATCGTTGTGGCATGAAAAGTCACTGGTCTCGTGCCTGTAGCACGACGAAACGTGCCTGTAGCACGACGAAACAGT
>JAPHNG010000398.1:0-25000 GCA_027405835.1 Asclepias syriaca
TATTTCCAAAGATTTCTTAGATAACTTAAATAACTGTTGCCAAAAGCTACTTTACACTTTGGACTTTTGGGAAGTTGAAAGTGACATCCATCACTGAACCATACCTGAGAGGTAAGAAATCAACTTAGGTATTGTTTTTATCCATTGCTTTTTTTTTTTTTCCTGTATTTTTCTTCATCTCTACTCAATCTTTTTTGTTTTTCTTCTTCTTCTTACCTCTAATTCCACACCCTTTAAGAACAAAGAAGAAAATATATTAGTAAGTGTTTTTTTGCTCAGGTAAACAAGTATGGGATAAGTTTGTGTGTAGAGACAGAATATTTTCAGGTAAAGTAGTATGGGGGAAATGGAGGTATGGGAATGGGACCCGTTCTGTTGGCTGATAATGGAAAAAATTTAGAGCAGGTGGATGTAAGAGACTGACTGACAAGCAAACGTGTGAAATGTCGGCTCATTTCATCAATGGAGACAATCTTTTTACCTGAACTACTTACCAATTTCTGTTTTGTGACAGAAGGCTTCGTCAGTTTGCAAAGAACAGAGACAGCACAATGGAACTGCAGTTTCCATTACCTTCCCTGTCACTGCCACATTTAGAAGAATTTGGCAGAAGTCAAAGATCCCCTCTCCCCCCAGGTTCAGGGGGGGGGTGGGGGGCACCCATACAGACCAATAATGCACATAAAATTTATACATGTATATATTCTTTTTTAAATTTATTGATATATGGAAACATTGGACAGTGAAAAAGAACAAGAAAGCCAGCAAATTGGCTATAAAAAAAAAAAAAAGGGTTCTTTCTATGTGAAGATTTAACATAAGAATTTCATAAAGAAATTAGGTACTACCCCCCCACAAAACATAAGCAAAATCTAGGGAGACAAAGAATTAATCAATGAAAAATGTATGTTTCTTTTACTCTCTGCAGGCTGATGCATTATTATTTCATCTGAGGAGTGATCTTGTCAAATGATCCCGTGCTGTGGCCAGAGCCTGACCTAGTGTCTGCAACCAGTGCAAAAGATTTATGAGTTTATTAGTCTGGATACACTTTTTTGGTTAGCAAAAGTGCAGAGAAAGTGGATGATTATCTCTTGACAACAAGTTAGGTTGTAAAGACTCTATAGAAATTACTAGACCTACTTTAACTTTAGAATTTCCAGTGCTAGTCCATGATGTAAGAGGAAAACTGCTTACAGAGTAGAATCTACTGTTTACAACTTATACATACATATATATATATATATATATATATATTCAAGTTTTTATATATAAAGCTTCATTTCTCAAACTTACCTCCTCCCGGAAGGACTAGTTCTACATCTTTTTTGAATTCGACCATAAAGAGTTCCCATTTACATACAATCAATGCACAAGGAACAAAATGTTTCTCCCACATTCACTTGGTAAAGCCCGAGTAAAATTACTAGACAAAAGAGCTCTTACCTGACATGGATGCAGTTAAAGCTGTGGATTACCATTTTACTGGTACCAATGGACTTGTTTTGGCCCAAGTTTGGGATGCATTCTACTCAGTCTTATGGCCAAACATAAATATGTGACGGTGTTTGAATCCTATTTTTTGAGTGATGTGATAACAGTTATGAATATGATTCATGACGACATGGTGATGGGATCAATACCTGCTCAGATAATGATGCACCATCATCCATATTGTTAGTAGCCACTTTTCCAGCAATAATGCTTCCATCAGTTTCAAGAATCATCCTGCCAGGGCATAGGAAATAAATACACAGAATCTTGTCAAGCCGTCATGAAATTTCCAAAAAAAGAAAAGAAAAAAAGGGTATTCCTGCTAAATGATCTGCTAAAATGAGGTAACATATACTTTTCTTGAAATAAGACAGAATATTGCAGGAGAGAATTGCCAATTTATTGTTCAATGAATGAGGGCAAAATCACTTTTGCTGTAGTCTAGAAATACTTTTGATTGCAATATTCAACAAAAACAAGAGAAGTTAACAAAGATAACTATTAGTGACTTTACATATTAGATATTCATGCCGAGAATGCTAGGAAAGAGAAAAAGCATGAATAAAAGGTTAGGCACAAAGTCTAGGAAATAGATCATTCTGAACTCCAAATGTATCCGATGGATCCGGGACATCAAGTAACCAGACTATAAAAATGACATACTTCATATATATTGGAGGGAAAGAACAATCCTAGAGCTCCAAAACAGATAATTCATGCTAATTCGTATACATTGAAGGAATTAGAAGCAAAAAAACTGACCCCCCATCCACAATTTCATCAAGGCACAGCAGAATCAGATCTAAGTTCTCGAGTGCCTCTCTTTGGTCAACATTGTTCCTGAAACAACGGTATGATCTTTCTTTAGTACTTGAAACACACCAATCAAGACATTCACATATCTAAATCAATGAAAACTTCTTTCTATAAGTCAGATAATAAAACCTTAGCAAAAGGGAAACTGCATCAAATAAGCCTTGGAGAACATTAGCTAGTATCAGTTCATTTTCCTCATCACCTCCAGTCACAAAAAAGTGCAGATCTTGAACAAACTTGTAGACAATAATGTTGTTCTCCAACATAGCTACTTCAGCTGTAAATTAACAGAATAGTAAAACTCAATATCATATAATCTTTAAAATCCTGAAAACATACAAGACCTAAACCTACATTGATTATAATAAATCACAATTCTCCCAAACCACACATTTACTAATATTTCTAAGATATTCAAGAATCATAATACCTTCAGTCCTAGCATTAGCCTTTTGAGTCCTCGAGAAGATGGATTTCTCAAAGGCAAGCTTTGCCATATTTGTTGGCCATTCGTCAGTATAATATTTCACCGCCACCCGCTTACCTTCACAATCCAACAGAAGTATGTTCTTTATGGTAGTGCGAGCCTCCTACACATTCCAATCACAGCCCTTTCTTATTAAAAAAAAAGAAAGAAAATAACCTCTAAAATGACAGAGTGGATAATGAACAGATCTTAGAAGAAATCATTAGATCTCACTCTAATTTTCATTGAATTGGAAATCACATAAAAGCGAGGAGAAATACATACGTTACAGAAAGAGAAGGCGGACATGGCTATTTGCTGCTCACTGGTGATCAGTGACAATGGTCGGATTCTTTCTTCGCCGGAGATGGAATCTCTCAATTGTTTTGCCTTTTCTCTGTAATTAGTTCAATGTCCGTTGGTGTCGGTTAGATCTCATTGGGCCTGGATCTTGGTTCTAGATTCTTTTTAAGAGCTTGGATCCTTAATTAGCCCAAAATAAAACATGTTGGACCCATTCCACTTCGTAGATATTGTTGTGTTGGGCTTAAAAAAGGTAAGTTAATATTTATTTTTATTTTCCATTTAAATTATATATTTTTTATACCATGTTAAAATTAATATTTCAAGGCCATTTTAAAAATTGATTGGAACGATGAAGAGAAGATACAGAGTTCTTACAAAAATGAAGTTGACATTTTTCACAATGGATGTCTTTTTCTTACACAAATTATCGTATCTCACCAAAGATTTTTATAAACAAACAAACATGAGGTTTATGAATTTGATAAATGCTGAAATGGGATTCTTCAATTCAACCCAGAAAAGGAATTTTCAAAGAATCATGTGCAAACTGTCTTGATCTTTCAAATGTTTCTTTTTGGTCTGTGCTGGTCAGGGAGTGTAGAAGGTCGGACCGCACTTGCATTTCCAGCCTTCAGGTTCGTAATTGGCATACTGAACTCCAACACGGCCTTTGGTGGTGGGTACTTGAATGGCTTCACAGGGCACACATCCATAGCATTTGTGTGCACAGCTTGGTGGACTTGATCCTAGTTTCTTTACTTCTTTATTACTATTCTCTGCTCCTCTGCTGTTTTTACCCTTCATTCAAGATTTCATTTTTAGTACATTTCACAAATGGAGATGTTACATACATCTATATATATATATATAGATATAGATAGAGAGAGAGGGTGTCCATACGATATACTTTCTTACCTGATCTGAGGTCATAGTCATCGTTGTTTGAAGACCCTTGTTTGTCCCTGCTTGTATAGAGGAAATCAAAGAAGGTATGAGCAGTAGATAGAATCTTTTTTATTCTTGAGTGATGATGATGATGATGATCCCAAAGCCATTATTAACAAGGTAAAATGATGGGATTTAGCATATATATATATGTGTGTGTGTGTAATTATTGAAAGGGTTAGAAGAAACAAATCAGGGAAGGAAACATACCTAGTTGAGCAGCAGCATGGCCAAGTTTTGGTGTAAAAGGTCTGCTTGCTACACAGACCAAGCTTATTATGGAGAGGAAACAGAATATTAGTAGTCTCTTCATTTTCTTGAACAAACTGAATGATGATTGTGATGATGAGGTTTCGAAGTCCCCTCTTGGAAGAAGACAAGAAATATATATATATATATCTCTTTGGTAAAGAACTTTGAAAGACAGGAAGGGGAGCCCTCACCTATTATTTACTGCTGGGAAAGATTGCAGATTGGCTCGATAATATATATAAGAAAGAAGAAAGGAAGAAAGGAAGAAAGTGGCTGGGGCAAAGCTCACATCCCAAAAAATTAAAAAAGGTTGTCACAATCTCCAAAAATTTCTTGGATTTCCCCACAGTGTTTCTGTGAGTTTAAGTTGTACTGTTATAGTTTATGGATTTTGCTTCCCAAACAAGTGATTCTATTATCATCTGGCTGGCAGCAAAGCAAAGGTAGTTTACTCTTATTTTCTCTGTCCATACTCCTATTATCTTTTGTTGCTTCAGCTTTGGATACAAGAAAACCCCTATTCTCTCTCTCTCTCTGAGGCTAAAAGGAGCATACAATCTAAGGCGGCCCCTATGACAACCTAAAAACAACTCAGCTGCAACCTTTTTGAGTCTCTGAACTATATTACCAAATCATATATATATATAAAAGTATGGGGTGGGTAAGGGTAAGGGTAAGGGTAAGGGTAAGAGGGTAAGACCATAGGAGAGGATGGGCGCAGGAGAAAAATATTTGGTTTGCCTAGACTGCTGAGCTCCCTTTTTCTGATTGCATTCCATAAGTGGAAGAAAAGAAATCCAGGTCAGTCACTTACTTCTGTACTCAATTTACTGTGTCTAGTATCAATGTCCGAGGCCCTTCATTTACTACTTGCATGCACATATAAAAACTACTTTAGTTAACAATACAATAAATACACCAGTAGTGTGTAAAACTAACTATACATGTGTGTGTTCTTGGTGCAAATTACAAAGAAATATATTAAAATGCAGGCTTGAGTGTCCTTTGATGCCAGCTAGAGCTGCTGCTTGTACTCATTATAAGTGTAAAAGAAAGCACCCCAAATCATCATCATCATCATCATCACCAATCAATGTTTTAAAGTTCCCTTTTTTATGTTTAAGAACTTATTGAAATGCATATAAGAATGAGAGGAACCAATTGTTGTACCAAACCTGGGATGGGTAGGAAAGGAAGCAATCTTGAAGACAAAGGAAAATTAGCTGATTGCACCTTTCAAGTAGCTTCTGATTCTGATCCACTGCATACTGTAACCTGCAGAAGATATAGGCATGGTAGGAGAGACCTAGATTACCTCAATGACAGTCAAAATTCAAAGTAGAATATATATATATTTTTTATGGTTTTGGTAAAGTCAAGATTAGCTGGTAAAATCACAAACAAAAAAGAGGCATGGTAGATAGAAGGAGGAATGAGAGCAGTAACAGTGATGATCTGGGAGATAGTTCTCCAGATTGACTCGAGTCATCTCAGTGATTTGATAACTCACTGTAATGTTCAGCAAAGAACCTGCTGCTTTCCCATCCACCCTTCCCAATGCTTGAAAAGAACCATCCTCCCTCTCAAAGAGAATGAACAGTGTTAGTATAACCTCCTCCTCCTGCTCCTGCTGCTGCTTTGGCCATCCTTTTTGTTTCTTTGGCATTTTGCCTGCTTCTCTTTTTCGACCATCACTTTGTCCACCCTAAATTCGCTCTGACTATCTTCACATTTTCTTTTTTCGTATAAAGATATTATCAATTATTTCTCATCTTTGTACTAATCAAATAAAATAATTGAGACAAACAAATGGGGAAATTTTTCATTAATGAAAGAGATCTAACAATGTAAGGAAATACAACATATGGATGTTTTTGATGCAGAGTAAAGAGTAAAGGATTTAAATTCATGAAAGAACAAACCAAGAAACTACTACTTCTTCTTCTTGGGAAGAACTGATTCCACCACAGCTTCAATCTCTTCCTTCATTCGATGGAAAAAACTGGGCCCTTTAACTTCATCAACTGGGGTGCTCTCATCAATGTCATCACTTGTTCCGTGTGTTTCCTTGTCGTGCTGAGGTGATTTTTCACTGTGAATTACTGCCTCAACTTCTTCCTTTGCTCGTTCAATCAAATTTGGAGATTTTACATCTTTCTTCTCTGTTTCAGAAAACCAAGACAAATATAAAAGGTTTAATCTTTCCTTTGTTCATTTGGTACCAAATCCAATCGCAGAAATGAAAGATTCCAAATTTTATTAATTATCTCATCTGTTCCATCCAACCTAGAAATTCTACAGATGATGTTCTAAAAAAATACCCATCAGTTCAATTCTAAACCTGCAGAATCCAGCTCAGAAAGGAAAAAACTTTCAAGAACGGAAGGAACTTGAATCCGGAAAGGGCAAGAAATTTTTACCAGGAGAATAAGAGGTAGTCCCAGTTCGATTTTCTTCCGCCATAGCTACGAGATACTGTGACAAGAAATCAGATCGTTCGGGTGACGATAACGGGTGGAGCAAACTTATGTGGGCTGGACCAACCCAATATTAGGCAAAATCTGTTTCAACTTTCCATTTTACCTTTTAGGATAAAATAAGAAAAAAAAAAAGTTACATTTTTGGAGTATCTAGATTAGTCTTTCTGTGTGGTATGTAATTTTGAACATTTCTTTCAAAGAACACAAAGCCAAATAAAATTGAGCATTCAAAGTAAAACATTTGACGGGAGCTGACATTTTCAAGTACGTATTAGAAGGAGGTAGAAGGAATTTGACAAGGAAATTTTCATTCGAAGTAGTATAAAAAAGGAGGACATGGTGGGCAAGTTTGATAAAAGTGCTACCAGCAAAATCATTACAGCACAAGACTACTCTTTTAAGGTTAAAGAGTAGCCCTCTTTTTGTCTCCTTTGCCTTTTGTTTTCTTGGCTATTTATGTATTTACTCTTTTAGGCCTCATGTTCTTGTTCTAATACTAGTGGTGTTTTGATACTGAGAAATCTGATTATGTAAAAATACAATCTTTTTGATAAACTGCAGTTTGTTTCACATTCTCTTTTTGCAATTCTGATACATTTCCTTGTTGATTTAAGCTGCTGGTTATTGGATGATTATGGTGCAGGTGGAAGATATTATATTTTGTGTCTCTTAAGCAAAGTTGTATGGGATTCTTGAAGATTCAAGAACCAGAAAGTGCTATTTCACGATGGGGACGAGGCAGAAGAAGGGCAGCTAAGGTTTTTTCTTCTTTCTTAGTAGTAGTTTCTGATGAGTTAATCATGCTGAATGATGCTTGTTTGTTTGATATATATATATATATATATTGTTATAAAATTATATAAAATAAAATAAACGAGGTAATCCACAGCATGTTGAAGTTTTAATGGTGCTATATGTTTAATGGTGCTATGTGTAATGGTGCTATATGTTTCTCCATTTCTTTGGAATTCACATAACTTACTCTCTCTATCTCTCTATATATATATATATATATATATATCCAATACTATAAATATTAAGTAATATTTATCACTTTACGTAATTTTTTGGAATGAATGAATAATAACGATTATATGAGAGACATTGAATGTTCGGGATTCATAATATATATATATATATAGAATATGAACTTTGACTATTAGTCTAAAGCAAGAAATGTTAATACTTTTTCTTGACTAGTGCAGGTGGGAAAAGGCTTGTCCAAGGGGAAGAAGACTAAGAAATTATTACTAGCTTTTAAATATTGGGTTGAAGCTGTAAGTTGAAATCTATGCATCTTCTTTTCAAGTCCACTTAAATATGCAGGTGGTATTTCACCCTTTTTCTTTTTCTTTCTTTCTTGTCAAAGGTTGATCCATTCCATCGCTACGCTAACAATCTACACCCATATTATACTGCATGGAAAAATAGCCAGACCTCTCAGCCATTTTTCTACTGGTAAAGAAACCTCCAGGCACTATAGATACATATGATCAGTACTTGAATTGATGGGTTCTAGTTGTTTTTTTTTTTATAAAGGTTGGATTTTGGGGATGGAAAAGAAGTTAAATTGGAAGAGTGTTCAAGGACTGATCTTCAATCTCAATGTGTGAAGTACCTTGGACCAGTAAGAACCAAACCATTGCATGTTTGCATAACAGTAACAGTCATCCACGGCTTAGTCTGATAAAAAAAAGTTTCCACTTTTATTTTCTTTTGTGCAGAAGGAAAGAGATGCATATGAAGTAATGGTAGACAGTAGTGGGAAAATAGTGTACAAAGAAAGTTGTTCCATGGTAGATACTCCAGAAGGTACAAAATGGATATTTGTTCTGAGTACATCAAGGGCTCTGTATGTAGGTGAAAAGATAAAAGGGTTGTTTCAACACTCTAGTTTTGTTGCTGGGGGTGCTGTAATTTCAGCTGGAAGAATTGTTATTTACAATGGAGTTCTCCAGGTAAGTAGTAATTCCTGGCTACAAATCACAAAACAAAAACAAAAAAACACAGTCCCATTGGAATCATCTCAGTAGTCTTGTTTCTTGATTCTTGATTGCAGGCTATGTGGGCATACAGTGGTCATTATCGTCCTGTAGAAGATAATTTGAAGGAATTAATAATCTTCTTGGAGGAACACCATGTTGACTTAAACCTAGTAAAGGTGTTTTGTTTGGTGGGATCATAATTACCTATAATATATATATGATTTGATCTCAGTTTACTGAATCAAGAGTTTTACACTGATTTTACAGACAGTTCCAACAGATGATGACATAGCACCAGCAGCACGAGACAAACCAGCAGAGATATGTATGGATTAAAATACCCCCGAGATTCAGACATCATTCAGATTTCAAGAAAGTTCATTAATTTCTTCAAGATTCATATGATCCTCCTAACTAGTACTCTGACCTGTGAAGATTTAACCCGTGTTTTTTTCAGGCTTTTACGGCCCAGATCCAATTTAATTGGGCCTTTGTATACGGACTATATCTTGAGCCCAATAATTTGAAATTGGGTAGAATTCATTTAATTTAAATTTATTTTCCCTCTTTAAAAGGCCCGCATAAAGATAAAGGATAAAAAAGAAAAAAAGATGGTCCAAGATATTCTTTAGAAACCACAGTCAGATTCTTTTCACTTTATAACCTTTCAAGATAATTAAATTTCAAATTCTTGCTAAATAATATATGTTTGACCTTAAAAAAAGAGAAGAAAATTTAAATTCAAATGCAATGCAACTTTTACAAAACTTATGGAATGTGCTATAAAGTTGGGACTAAAATTTCTTTTTGTAAGAAATTAATTTAGTTCAAATAAAATTTAATTTTGACGTGAATTTGACTTAAAATATATAAGAATATACGGAAAAAAAAAAACAAAACAAAATAAAAAGAGGGGTTAATTGGGCTGATTCATAATAAGGTCTGGCAATTGGAACGCTCCTAAATGGGCCAAAGTCAGAGCGGGAATTTCGAAATTCCAATAAAAACCCATTTAACTCAAAACCGCTGCATTGTCGCGCGTGCAATACACTTTTAATTATTACATTAACCTTAATTTCTGCAGCCTTAATATTTACAGTAATTATTTAAACTATAAAGCGACATCGTTTTAGTTTTTGATATGCCTAAAGGTCCCCACCACCACTGGAGATATCCGTTACAAAATTCCCATTTTATTTATTTTAAACTTCCAAATTCAAAATTCAAAAAAACCATGAGATCGCAGCGTATTAAATACACTCATTAACGCCCCTTCCGATTCTTTCTTAAGCCATTTCCTCGATCCTTACATAACTAAATATTGCTTCTCTGAATCACTCTCTTCTTTGTCTGCATTTACAAATTTTGGATTTTGTTTTTGTTTTCTTTCCCACTCTCTCTGACACCCACCATCCATCTAGTACTGAAAAAATTGCTTCTTTGTCATTTTTGTTCTTGTTTCTTGAAACAACAATGGGTGGTTCAGGAAAATGGATTAAATCTTTGATTAATCTGGGAAAGAGTCAGCCTTTTGATCATGTGAGCTCCATTTTCCTGCTCTAATTATCTTTTTTTACTGATTTTATAATGGTACTTACCGTATTTCTTCTTTTTTTTTTTATTAATCTTTTATAGGATAAAGGAGGTGGTAAGGGAAGGAAATGGAAGCTGTGGAGGAGTGCATCAGGTGGGTTCTCAGTAACATCTAAAGCTGTGAAAGGAGGAGGTGGTAAGAGAGGGGCAGAATCCGAGGTATCTGAATCCTCTTCATCTGGATTTGAGGGTCAAATGGCTGCTGCTGTTGCTACTGTGGTCAGGGCTCCACACAAAGATTTCGAAATAGTCAGACAAAAATGGGCGGCTGTCAGAATTCAGACCATGTTTCGAGCTTTTCTGGTAAAACAAAATTTACTCGCCTTAATCTAATTCTTTTCTTTTCTCAATTAGGATTTTCTGATAGAGGGAATTGTGTTTGACTGTTAATTTCTTGAACCCAACATTTAATATCTATTGAAGCATTTCTCGATCTGAAATTGTTTGATTTTAGGCAAAGCGTGCATTAAGAGCCTTAAAGGCATTAGTGAGGCTGCAGGCTATATTTCGTGGTAGACAGGTAAGAAAACAAGCTGCCATCACCTTAAGGTGCATGCAAGCTTTAGTTCGAGTACAAGCTCGGTTTAGGACTCAGAGCATTGAGTTATCTTTGGATGGGGATTCAAAAAAGAAGTCTGTTTCTGATGATCCAATTAAGCAGGCTGAGGTAACCAACCAACCATATATGTATGTATGGGAAGAGTAATTTTTATTATAACTTTGTTAATTTGAAAATGTAGAATGGATGGTGTGATAGGCGTGGCACAGCAGCAGAAGTAAAGTCTAAGTTACAAATGAAGCAAGAAGGAGCTCTGAAAAGGGAAAGGGCTATTTTATATGCCCAACAGGTACTTACTTCATTGTTCTTCATAAATCCCCAATTTTGTAATAATCACTACTACTACTAGTACAATATGATGTATTTCCATTAATTTAAGCAGCAATTGAGAAGAAAGAGTTCCTCGTATCCAAAAGCAAATTCAGTGGTATCCCATGATCATTATGGAAGGTTTAGCTGGCTGGAAAGATGGATGGCAGCCAAGCCATGGGACAATAAATCTGTAGATGCTCTGTCTGATATGACTCCTCCAATGGCTGCTAAAAAATATAGGAAGAATAATATCTCAAAAAGGCCTGCTGCTGACATGCTTACTCAAACATCATCTTCTGATCCAAGTTCTGATCTTTTATACGATGAAACTACAACTACTTCAAATTCTTCTTCGTCCCTCTCAAATTCTTCTCCTCGTGAAGAAGAAGGACGCGCCTATAAACCTAATTACATGAATCCAACAGAATCAATCAAGGCTAAGCAGAGAGGTTCTCCACTTCATCATCATCATCATCAAGCTCACAATATCCAAATGCATTCTTCAGTGGATAACCTTAAATTTTACAAGAAGTCAAGTCCAGTTCCATCCTCCCGGAACAACATAATAAATAGGACAAGTGCTGATTCAGATCTTTATTCAGTTCGTTTGTACAAGGATCTTTACCCTCCTCTTCACTTTTGATTTGATTACCAAATTTACAGAAAGAAGACAGCTTCATCCAGCAGCACTTGTTCAAAACCAAATTCAACAGCTTGTTGTTCTTGGCAGAAAAAAAAAAAAAATATATATATATATAATTAACATATATGTTTACTGTTTATAGTTGAGTTTCAATTTCATAAATTTTACAGCTTTTCATGACTTGGGGATAGGTCATGTATTATATTTTTGTTTTGCCCCTCTTCTCAAATCGAGAAAAGGAAGAAGCTTGTATTTGTGTTGTAAGTGTTTCAAGAAACTGATGATTGTATCTTTTCATGGCTTTCTCATAAAGCTTTTGCTTCAATTTTACTCTGAACTCCCAAAACAGAGAGAATAATTGTTAATTAATTAGATCAAAGGAAATTGTCAATCTTGGTAAAGCTGAGGCACTAACTTTAGGAAGAATTTAATTAATTAATCACGTTTTTAATCAGCCTTATTATATTAGGTAAAAAGAAGGCAGGGGCTGAGAAAATTTTTGTTGAAAAATAGACCACACAATATAAAAAGAAAAAGAAGAAGAAGAAGAAGAAGAAGAAGATCGGTTTCAGAAAATCAAAGAAAACCATAGAGGTAGCCAAAACAGTTGATCTTGTTGGGGGGGAAGTATCTGAAATCTGTTAAAATCTTGACTTGTATTATTTATTGATGATGGATCATATGTAAATAATATAAGTGCTGACGACATCAATCTGCTTTACTGTGTTCAAAAGAAAAGATATATTCATCATACTTATATGATATATTCATCATGAAATACCCTAAAAGCTAACAACCACACACACATATATGTATATATATATATTTGTGATGATCATATGATGATGATGATCATCATCATCATAGTCATATGAATGAATAAAATGATTTTCTTTTTCGTGGGTTTTTCTTGAATTTGAGTATATATATATTGTTGGGCCGAATATACAATATGATATTATCTGCTTTGAGCCTAAGTCCTCACGGTTTTGTTATTGCGCAACTTCACAAAAGATCTTATACTAATGAAATTAGTGAAACTCTTATATATTAGTCATCTCTGATATTATCTTTTTTATATGGGAGATGGGTTGACACCCCAATATATATACACATACTTTTTGTTTTCTTTTTAGTTTTTATAAAGATGGCCATTTTTTGCACAACCTTTTCTCACAACAGTTTTTATGTTTGTTTCACTATCTTTTGAAGTAAACTTTGTCATTTTATACTAATTTGATCAGTCTCGGCCACAAGAGGGAGCCATCGGCCATGCAAGAGGTCAAACTCTGTCTTGCCCCATGCATCATATATATATATATATATATATATATATATATATATATATATATATATCTCAAAAGCTATATATTATAGCTATATATATAGAGAGAGAGAGAGAGGCTAGCTAGAGGGATGATTTTTCCATTGTTAGTCACTGCATTTGCAGTGTTTTACCCCTATTAGTCCTCCTCCTTCATCATCAAATGAAAAAAAAAAAAAAAAAAACCCTAAAACCTTAATTAATTTGTAGATTCTAAAAACAACATGTACTTTCTTTTGTTTTCTTGAAAAAACCAATGCAGTACCTTGATTATTGTTCTGTGTTTTTGTGCTTTCATTAGAGATTAAGGAAAACAAAACATATATAGAGAAGAAAATAAAGGAAGTGGGAAACGAATCTTGGGTTTTTTGCATTCCCCCGTTTAACCAAATTATTAGAGAGAGATAATATGTTTTTTAATTAATTAATTTCAGTGATGATTAAAAAATTATATAAGTTTGCATAGTTTTGACAGAGACTTATACCAAAGCCCTATATTATACTATATTATCATCTCTCTGAAAAGAAAGAAAGAAAGAAAGAAAGAAAGACATAATATTTTTAATTTTTGGTTTGCAGCTATTCATTCGTCCCTTGTCCTGTGATTGGTTGAGATGATGAAATCCATAGTTGAAGTAAAAACAAAACTCATCCATGGCTACTGTCCCATGATGGCCATCCAAACAGGGCAAACAACCCTAGTGCCATTAATTCTTGCATGTGCTACATTTAATAAGAATCTTCATTTGTACTTTTTCTTTCATCACAAGCATTATATATATATATATATATATCTCTTTTTCTTTTTCTTTATTTTACTTCTTCTGAAGCAATCAAATTATATATTTTCAAAATCTTGCTTTTGATCCATGATTGACTGACTTTTCAGTAAGTCCGAAAGTTCGCATGTCATTCACAGAACAACGTGGTAGAATTATTCGCAAATAGTCGCCCCAAACCTCAATCAGACATATATATATATATATCAGGTCATACATATACATACATACATATATATTTTCTTCTTTCTTTCCTTTAGCATGCATCAGGTTGAGGAATGAATGGGAGAAAGCCAAGGCGAGGACGTTACATGACTCTATTTTTCCAATTAAAAATACTTACATAATCACCCTCTCAAAGAAACTGCTTTCTTTTTTTTCTAACTTTATTCCAAAGTTATGTACAAATAAAATTAAAAATTTCTTAATCTCAATTATTATCTAAAAATTTGACAAAACCATTATCAACTTTCTCACCCCCTCACGATTGCTCTATCGTTTTGTTTTCTCTTCCCTAGTGAAAATTTTAACTTTTTTATACATTGTCTAAATCTAAGCTCTCTTTTATATATATATAGAGAGAGAGAGAGAGAGAGAGGGGAAAAAAACGTAATGAAAGAAGGGGAAAATGAAAAATTAAAGATGGATGCAATTGCACTTTCCATGAGGATTTGGCTACGTGCTAAGTTGAGGAAAGAAAAATTCTTGCTTTGGTGAAATAGATTAAAAAGAAAGTACCTCACTGGTAAAATGTTTTTTACTTCCTTCTTGCATAAGCAGTCCTTTTATCTTTCACTGAAATTTGTCATCCATAATTCCCATCTTTCTTTCCTTTCCAACAACAATTATTATACAAATCAAAAACTTTTATTCTTTCTCATTCCCCTCTAATCCATTCATCGATCATCTTAAAAGACTTCAAACAAATATTAGAATTATGGAATGTTTCACCATTGATGTTGTTCTTGTTCTTGGCATTTTGAATATAACCTTATCTTCTTTCCTATCTATGTATAAAATCTTTTACATAGAATTAGTAAGTGCGGTTATAAGAAATGATGACAATTGTTTATATATAGATAAAGAATTTCTTAGCTTATTACGGGGTATATTTATCATAATTAAAATGGGGCTTCTGATTTTGACAATGGAGAATGTAGAATGTAGGTTGCTATATGTTTTTTTCTGTAACATCCAATTTTGTCAAAACACTGGAATTAAACAATTTCCATGTTAAATCTAATTAAAACAGTTGTTTTCTTTCTTCAAAATATTTATATTATATAAATTTCTCAAGAATATGTAATAACGACAATATGTATATATATATATATATATATGCATAGGCACTAATAATGTATTGAGATTCTCTGTCAAATCGTTTTCTTAAATCTTACCACTTTATCCATCTTTGTCTCACTTCGAAATTGCAAAAATTGAGTACAAAAAAATCTACTTTCGCATGTCTTGATATCAAGAAATTGAAGTTCCACTCCACAAATGTACCCACTACAAACTTGTTTCTTTTTTTTTTTCATTTATTTATTATCTTTTTCTCCTTTCTCTCTCTCTATGAACATGGGCATAAATTTTTTCCTTGTGTAATTTTTTACACTTCGATTGAGTTGATGGGAGAAGTTAAAAAATCTTAATCAAGTAAGATTAAACCCTAAGTTTCAAAGATTCCAGACCTACCCCCAAAATCTTCTTAAAAAAGGGTTTTTATTATTTTATTTAATAATATAAAAACATTCCAAAACTAGATACATAACTAGTGAATTAGTTTTTAATATATATATATGGGGTGATAAAAAAAAGAAGGAATTGGAAATGGAAAGGAAAAGAACAAAGAGGGGAGCGATGGATTTTCTGGTGTAAAAAAAAGAAGAGGAAATATAACATGGTTTTTAGACAATTACGTTAATTAAATTAAATTAAGAGGAGGACGATAGGAACTAGGTGGGACATGTGGAAAGAAGTGGGACCAATAAGAGTTTGCATGGGGGACTCGTGTGCCGATCACTCCCATACGGACTTTGCTTCATTTCTTTCTTTATTATTATTAGTATAAGAGAGAGAGTTGTAAGGGAGGGAGAAGATTGCAGCTTTTTACTATAATAAAAATTTTCTTGATTCTCTCGAGGGTTCTTTTCTTAATTCTTGTCATATTTTCTGAACCAATCCACTTCACTTTGGTGGAGAGAAAGAGAGAGATGGGACATCATTCTTGCTGTAACAAACAAAAGGTGAAAAGGGGACTTTGGTCACCGGAGGAAGATGAAAAGCTGGTCAACTATATCACAACTTATGGTCATGGATGTTGGAGTTCAGTTCCTAGACGTGCAGGTTGGTTTTTTTTTTTTTGAAACTAAAATTATTTTATGCAAATTTCTCCTTCCATTGTGAAATTAAGTATTATATTTATTTTATGCATGTGGTGTATGGGATAATATAAAAAAATTTGAGAATTGTTGGGATTGGGGCTGGTGTGCACAGGACTTCAGAGATGTGGTAAAAGCTGCAGACTGAGATGGATAAATTACCTGAGACCAGACCTGAAAAGAGGGAGCTTCACTCCCCAAGAAGCTGCTCTTATCATTGATCTTCATAGAATTTTAGGCAACAGGTTCATCCTCTCTTTCTCTCTCTCTCTATATATATATATGTATATATATATATCATGCACATATTGATGGGTGCAGGTGGGCACAGATAGCTAAGCAGCTTCCAGGAAGAACAGACAACGAAGTGAAGAATTTCTGGAATTCAAGCATCAAGAAAAAGCTCGTCTCACATGGCTTACTTTCTGATCTTTCCACCACTTCCACCTTTCCCATTCACAATCCCCAAAACCCTCCTCCTCTTCTTGATCCTTTCTACTCCTCCCCTCTTAATAATAATACTAATAATTTGATACCAGAATTCCATAATCATCAGTTATGCACCAATACTATCCCACCACCGCCACATTCTTCTTCAACTCTACTCTCCAATGATAATAATAATAATAATAATAATAATATGGATGTCTATGCTTCTTCTTCTTCTTCGTCTTATTATTATTATTATTACGAAGAAAATCCCGGGACATGGCCATTAATGGACTGCCATGAATTACCAACTCAAAGTCACCACCTTTTTCTTAGACAACAACAAAATTGCACCAATAATGTTAATATTAATATTAATCATTCTTCTTCTGAGGTGGACGAGGGTGCTACTGATCTCCTCCCACCACCACCACCACCACCACTTCAGGCCAAATTATCATCTTCTATTCAAGAAGAAGTAATACTTGACCCGAATAATAATCTCTCATTTTTCTCCACTTCTCATCCTTCTCCTTATAATTCAACCAATCAAATTCAACACAATAATAATAATAATAATAATATGAATCCATTATGATGTCCTCCTCATCATCCTCATCATCTACTTCATCTCATCATCATCAGCAGCAGCAGCAGCATTCTGTCATCCATTCTCATGCACCCAAATGCTTATGAATCCTACTCACCTTAATCTAACTTGGCTTCCCTAGACATTTTTATATACATAAAAAATATTTGCATTAATTGTAATCTTAAATGCATATTAATCTGTAATTTTAATTGTTTGTCTTTGTAATTGTTCCTCCAAATCTTGGTTTGTATCTTCTCTTAATATATATATATATATATCTTTGTTTTGCCAGATTATCTCTCTTGTCAGTTTTTATTTATTTATTTTGTTTTGTTTTTGGGGTGGGGGATTTAGAATCCCAAATAGGTACGATATTTGTTGGCTTATATAATAATTTATGATGGAAAAAATATATGTAAGTAAAAATGGAGCACACATTATGCATAAAAACATCAAAGGACGTATGTTATTTAAGGATATTGTCAGCTATTTATTTTTGTTGTCACACTCATTTTTTGCCAATTACTTTTTTTACTTCCAATTAAATACAAACTATTCTGTCTCCTTCAAATTTGGGAAAAATAATAATAAAAAAAAATCTCTTTATATATCACAATTCCAATTACTCCCTCTCCTTTTTCTTTATTTTAAAATAAAGAAAATAAAAAATAAAAAAAAAAAGAAGATGAAGAAGAAAAAGATGGATGACTAAATACTAGAAAGTGTGTGACAGAGAGTTGGGAATCATAGATTCCTGGGAAATGGAAAGCATGGTACGGGAAAACAAAATCAATTTGAATGGAAAATACGAACCTCTGTGGAACATGGTTTTTTGGTCAATTGAGAGAACAAGCACGAGGAGTTTGGACTCACAAGGGACCCTAAAACCCTTCGCTATAATTTTTTCAACACTTGGCAAAATAGGAAATACGAACCGGTCCACAGAGTGTGAGTAGTACTATTACAACCCTTTCTAAACAATAATAATAATAATAAAATAAATAAGTCTCGCAAGCATCCGTGAAAAAGATCAAAGATGATCCAGAAGAAGTTGACCCAGCGGAAATGTACCACACAAATACAGATCTTAGTTAGATCATCATGGCCGGACTTTTTTTTCTTTTCTTTTTTCTTTTAGAAAAAAAAAATAAAGACTTAAAAAGACTAATGCTGATCTTACTGTACTATGATTAAGCATCAAATGTACTAATTCAACGTTCAAGGGAAGCCAACTTTCATGTTTTCCTCTCCAACTCTGCAACCTCAATTTGACACATCATAGTAAACACAAACCCCCACATTGAGCAAAACAAATGCGTACCGAGGAAAACATACCATGACAATCCGTACAAAGGGAAAGTTTTATTTCAGTCAATGAAACCTGAAGTTCTTCCTTCTACTGAGGAATCAAGATGCCCTCCACCTCCAGCCCCACCCCAATTCCTTGTATTCTATACTTGGAATATATGGAACTGCTCTTAATTCGTGGGTCACAGTCAATACCAGCTAATTAAATCCAACATTCTAAATGAAAGATTAATCAATCTGGAACATTATGTGAACCTGTCGTTTTCTTCAAGATTCACAACATTCTAGCACAGTAGTAGTCGTTGTCTTTATAGTGAACTTCCAAACCTTGTTCCACCATCTAGAGCAAAACTTTACAAAGAGTGATCAGATGCCAAACTACATTCATGCACAGCTGGATGCAAGTTTTGTCAAGTACCACCTGAGTCCTCCTATCATTGTCGCCAGAAACATATTGCAGAAAATTGAAGCATGGAGATAGAATTGTAATGCCATCTCCCATTAAAGTGTAGTCAGGCTGAACTTTGACTTCGTAAAATTGTAACAAAGTAAAAATATAAAGCAGCTAAATAAATTACCGAGAGGCTTAACTGTGTTTAGAAGATGACTGGAAGTTTCGCATGTTTATAATTAAATTAATTGCAAAATGGAAAACAGAGGGTCACTGTATGTCCATGATCCCAAGTATTCACGCATACTTCCTAGCTAAAGTCTAAGGTGCGATAAGTCCCATCCAATGCTCTTTACTTCAATATCCTATTATAAGCTAGACTTATTAGAATAAAGTGCAAATCAAGCAGTGCTTCTTGCAAACAGAAGCGAGTATTTTATGAGCACAAAGAATATATGAAACAATATATGTAACTGCAATAAAACATTATAGAATTAAAAGAGTCAAGACTGAGCATAACAAACCAACCCTTTCTATTTGTCTGCATTGCAATACAGTAACACAACCTGCAATCAGGCCCCAGCTAATCTAAAGGGTGCAAGAAAATAAATGTTCCTATGGAGTGATCCTCGATCGACCCTTGGCAATTCGCCGAGCAATGACTCTACGACCACCCTTGGTTGCTTTGCTGGTAACAATATAAAAAGTGCATTAGTCAACAGTCTAATGAGGAACTAGTATCTTATATGCTTTATTTTATGATACTTAGTATTTGCCTCTTTTTCTTGTTTCAAGAGTGGAATTGTGAGTGAATCTACAGCATTTTAATTCAGGAGTGTAATTCTATACATTGCAATGACTTGAAAACCCTTGTCCTAAAGTTGATCAATGATCTCATCATACACAAACGATAAAATAACAACATTATAAACAGAAAATCTTTACTGCATAAATATTATAAGAGTTTCACACAAGCAGAAAAGAGGGCAATTACAGAGGTAAAATCCAAAAAATATAGCATGTGTATCATGTGTGACTTTGTGCATTCCTGCAGAGAGATAGAGAGAGATACCGAGCTCGAAATCCATGTGTCCTTTTTCGCCTAATGTTGCTTGGTTGATAGGTTCTTTTGGGGAATAATAGCATTGGCTCACTTGATGTAGAATCGTTTCCTAGAGAAGAGAGAGAGAGGGGTCATGAACAATTATGCTCAAACAAACTAACAAGAAGATCTAAATCAGAGAGTTCTATTATAGACTGCATGCTATAATAATTAACAGGCACAGCTGAGGTGAACTAAAAACTTCACTTGATTGCTATGAACAAGATTGGACATCAACATAGCAAGGTTGCTGCAGAAAAGACTGCCCATGTTCAGTTATTTTGAATAATTCCATACTTCATATAATTAAATGCAACAGACTGCCGAATATTACTGTTTCTAATGACAAAGAACAGTAAAACAAAGACATACACATATACACATATATGTGTGATTTAAGCCTCCATAACACTACCATCAAACTTCTTTGGGATCATACATTTCTTGGTATCAGCAGATGCACCTCACTTTTATTGACTTCCCAGCCAACCTAATTCCACTTAAGAACATAGTATGCCTGATTCAGCTATACCATTCAATAAGTATGAGCATAATCTTCTACCAAAATAGTGCTAGTAGCAGATTAAAAAACACAGGTATACATTGCGAAAGCTAGAAAGAATAATCAAACAATAGAATCTAATTGGCAAAAGAAAATCTCCTCAACAGACAGTTCAACTTCAGAGAAACATCCAGGTGAAGGTGGAGAGGATTACCATCAGGAAGGAAGAATGGAAGGGAAGGTAGACCACACGGATACAAAAAAGGTTCACAGGAAAGTTTCTTCAACGACTGTGAATCATTTTGAGGCAAATACAGATTATTAAGAGACGGAAAAAGTTTCGGCGCAATCTCCAATGGGGTGGGAGATGCAATTTGCTCGCAGAAGCTCCCTGTGCCGGCGGGCGATTTCACCAAACGGGTTGCCAAAGAAATTCCGGTGCGAATCAGCGTCCTGGCAGACGACGTCGACGACATTGTTGTTGTTTTTTTTTTTTTTTTTCTCTCGTTAGAGGTAGCGAATTAGACGTTTTACTAAAACCCTACTTGAGAGGCGATGAACATTGCATAGGAGTACTACCAATCCTGCCACACGTACAATACAAGCTTAACCTTCTTGCTCACCAGTCTCGTAATTTAAAATTCTACTTTTTAATTATGTAATTATCACTCTTAAATTAAATAAATCAATTTGATAAGAGAAAAAAAATACATAATTTAATAGTACTTTGGACAATTTTACTTCCTTTTTGCTGCCGTTTTAACTCCCCCCATAAATCCTTTTAGTTCTATTAAATTAGGTCATTGGCTTCATGTATACAATCCTTGAAGGGGTGGGGAGAGGAGAGACCACAAGCTTACTTTAGATGCAAGATACGGAAGAAACATATGCAGATTTGTCCAAACAGAAATCCCAGAATCTCACTTTAGGAATGCACAGACAAATGTTTGGATCAGATGTGAAGCAACAGCAGAGGCTATGAATTTACTCTGGTCCAAGAAACCACAACCCAGATTCCCAGAGTTTATGTGCAAACCAAGTAAACAGAGACACCAATAAAGGAAACCCCAGAATTTCTTTTTCTCTTTGTACTTCAGGGAGGGCCAACATCTGCAGAAAACTCAAATGATGAAAATTTCCTTTTAAAGTTATTAAAACCACTACAAAAATACTGTGTATTAATTATATAAACAATACAGTTTAGGATTACATGACAAAATACAATATATGAACCACCCCCCACTTCAATCTAAAATCTTTAAAGAAAAAGGAAACCCCCCTAAAGATTTATAAAAAAAAACAAAAAACCTAGCAGTACAACACTGTCAGTGATCAACAAACACGACACAATTGGCAGCTAACAACATGCCAGCAGCTATATAAATAAATGCAGGAAGCCGTTGTTTGCTCCTGAACAATAAAACAATTTAAGGAACCTGATTCTGCAAAAGGAAGTGATAAATAATAATGTAATAGTTCAAAAACACAAAGCAGGTCACATCATCTTCAAATATACAGAAAAATGTGCATCCATCCTCTCAACGGGATTTATCTTCATTGTTCCACTTTTACTGAGGAAATCCATTCTGATGCAGCTGATTGAGTCTCTGCCTCTACACCCATTGAAGCAGATAAGGGTGTAATTGCTATCTGTACCAAAATGCAACATCTCTCTCATCAATTAAGAGTAAAATAACATTCAAATACCCATAAAACAAGCCTTTCTCTCAACAAAATATTCTAAAGCTGGACTCAAGATAGACATTTAAGAGCATGAAAATATAGAACTATCTATATATTTGATGATTCATCGTGTTCCACCTAGAGGTACTTCCAAAACCAACCTTACCCCAGTCTTATACTACTAAGAAAAACCAAGGGAAGTGCCACTTACAAATCCATTTTCAAGCGCTCTGAAATCGAGTTCCTCATCTTCTTCTCCCTGATCCTTATCAAGAAACTGCGGCAGATAAGGTTAAATAAATTATTTGAAATTAACATAATCATTCTGCCTAAAAACAGGGCAGGAGAGAACCAACTTTTTTATTAAAAAAAATAAACTAAATAATTTTAAGTTCCATGCATAACCAGAAAGATCAAAGAGGCTGACCATTTGTATAAAAGTTTGGATATCAACAGAAAGATAAACAATTTAATTCCAGAGGCAATAAACATGCTCTACGGCTCTTTTTTCTTTTCCTTCTTTTATTTTATTTTTATAAAAATATATTTCCAACATTCAACTCTCTGATTCCAAGAAATCCTTTTCTCATTATAAGCTGGAACAAGCACGACCATATCTCATGGTTCAAATGGTTTCCCTTTAAATCTCAGAATAATACCTCAAGCCGGAAATATTTCACTTTCCGATTAGAGTCAGGCTTCCCTGAAGCACCAACTGATTCCACCACCTCAATACTCTTCTTCTGAGTGCCCAAACGACGAGCAGCACCCTGTGAAAGTTAAAAAGACATAGGTCAATTATCATGGCCTTTTAAGTTACAGAAAAGGGGAATAACATAAATTTACAAAGCTTACTCACCGCAGCAGAAGCATCTCGACTTAGCTGTGCAAGCTGCATGCCAAGAATTTGCTGATTGGACATAAACCGTCCAGAAGACGGATGCCTATTAGATGAAACAGCATTCCAGTTCAGCATAGACTTTCGAAAACTCTGTTTTGTCAATTTGAATCCCTGTACAGCAATGTATCAGTAGGATAAACATATTTCAGAGACCTATTTAGGCCCACAATAAGGAAATCCAACCAACAAGTTCTCATGTTTTTCAAACCCTAGAAAGAAAAATGGTAAATTGGAAATGGAAAATGGGAAGCAGAAGCAAGCATATTCTCAGATGTAAAATGGAGCACAAAAGCAAGCATTTTTCCTACGGTATGAGATGTGTACATTCTTCAACTTAATATTATAGAAGTTAGGAACAAGTTCTTACTTGAAAACATGCAATCAATTAGCCTTGGAGTCCAGTTATATCATACTACACCATAACAATAATCCTTGAGTGGCAAAAGCAAAGAGACACACAAGTCAAAGATCAAAATAAGGTTACAGAAGAAACCTTATTTGTCAAAGGAGATGTTGGAACTTCTATGCTCAATGAGCATTTTGTAGGGAAAACTCCCTTCTCTATATCTCTAACGGCAGCTTCTAGAATTGGTAAACATACAGTCACAGCATCCTTGAAATCACTATCCTGACTTTCGTCCTTCCTCCTACAAAATAATAGGTAAAGTGAGACTATAACGTACTATAGGAGGAGAAGAAAATAAAAGAAAAAAAAGGAAAGGACTAATGCGTAAATAATCATTCATTTTCACACACCAATTTAGTGATATTGATATAGATGGCACACCACTCAATAATGCCTCTCGAGCTCCAGCAACAACACCCGAGTAAAACCTGGGTAATTATTCAATAAAATACAGAATCATTATAGTCTTTGAAGAGCACATTCAAAATGATGCAGACTGGAAAGAATGGGTAAAGTCTATGTCAACAATCAATCAACTAAGAGGATCAAATATTCAAATGAGATATAGCAAATAATAGGACAAATAACTTACATGTGATTCCCACAACTTGAACCTCTATTGATTCCACTTATTACCTAAACATGGAAATTAGAAAGCCGATTTCAAAAGTGAAGTCACTCCAAAACAAAAGATGAAGAATTTAATAAAGCCTATAACAACAGTATACCAGAAGGGCTTGGACCAAGAAAAAAGAGCACCAGATAAAGCTAAAGAGACACAATCAGCAGGGGTCCCTAAAACAAAGCAGAAAAAGAAAAATGCTTAATGTGGATATTTCAACGTAAAAGTTCACTAAAAAGATACAAATAGGTACATAAAAATAAAATGTAGAGTCCTAATCCATAACCAATACCAATTAAATCAAATCAAGAACTTCCGAGATCAATTAAAACATAGAAACCAATATTTCCTTCTAAATAAGAGATTAGCAGCCAAATGAGCGTACCAGATACTTCATAAGCTTCTGCACCGTCAATTTCAGCTGAAGTCACCGCAACACTCTCTCTTAAAGTTATAGAATGACCAGAACCTGATTGATCTCTATCAAACCAAAATAACATAACGGGTCAAACCCAATCAAAAAATCAAGCCTACTCAATAAAAAATAAAATCTAAAGACAAATTGCAGAAAACAGATGAGTAAATATAGTAAAAAGAATTTAAAAAATAAGAAACTTCAAGAAAGAAAAGTTATTAGGAAGATTTTTTATATATTAAAAAAAATCTTTTTTTTTAATAAGAAGAAGAAAGAAAATAAGACTAACGATTGAGGAGCGCAGACGTGGACAC
>JAPHNG010000401.1:0-26000 GCA_027405835.1 Asclepias syriaca
TAAAGCATTCATAGCTGAGCACTAGAGACGCAGCAGCATCAAGCAGAGAAGAAGGGCAGCAGTACGTTGATTAAACCGATTTGGGCAGTAGGGTGATCTCCGACCCAGAGTAATCCTCTCTCCATTTCCTCAATTTACTATTGTTTTTGTGACCAAATGTTCTTTGTAATATTAGAATGTTTACATGGGTTCAAGGATTGATTAAAAATGTTTTGGGAATGATATGTTTTCCATCTTAGGATTGACTCCGTTGATTGGTGTCACTATGGACCTAGGGACTATTTTTCCTATTACGTTAGTCCTTGTCTTTCATGATTCTTGGTTCAAGGATTGATTAAAAATGTTTTGGGAGTGATATGTTTTCCGTCTTAGGATTGACTCCGTTGATTGGTGTCACTATGGACCTAGGGACTATTTTTCCTATTACGTTGATCCTTGTCTTCCATGATTCGTTTCAACAAAATATATATTTTTAACCTGAAGATGCTGTGATGTAGTTAAGTATGAGCATGTTGAATACACTGTCTTGATTATGATGACGAGTATGCTGCAGCATTGCTTTCTATTTTTATGTTTAATGCTTGTATGGGGCGATGCTTGGTTTATTCATGTAATTACATTAAATTGATTTAATATCACTTGCGGTTACGACTGTCCAATGTATGAATTGAGCTAGTATCTGGCCTTCTAGCGGAGGGGAGCTAGTGGACGTGATAATTATGTGGTGCTAGATTTGAGAACTGTGTAACCAGTGGTAAAGACACGAGAATGCACTCAATATTGCAGTGGAAATGACCAAATTCACTAACTAGCGTTGCGCTAGGTCCACGGTACTTCGTACTCCATGAGACGATGTTATCGGGGATCTAGACTAGTAGATCAAGTAGTCTGGGTAGAACCAGACATGCTGTAGCATTGATATGGAAACTGAAAGCATGCTCTGTATATTTAGATTCATCTCTGGTTTGTACTTACAATTTTGGCGTGAATGCCGCAACATTGTATTACCTGCAGTACTCTTGTGGTTATTTCCAATAGGCTAACCCTTAACTGTTAGTGTAGTTAGGAGTAGGAATGCCGTAGCATTAGACCAATCTCTATCCATCAGTTATCATTTTTTATTCTTTTATTCTTTTATGATTCATTATTCTTTATTCTTTTATTCTTTTAACCATTTGTACAATCGTATTTGCATTTGTAATTGGCATACATAGTCCCTGTGGGATCGATAATCTTGTACTTAGGTACATATATTACTTGTTGACCGATGTATACTTGCACTTGTTAAGATTGCGTTAATTTATTCTATTTTCTTTATCTTTACAAATTGTGACACACACACACAACGCAACAAGTTTTTGCCAAAAACTTGTTGCGTTGTGTGCGTGTGTCACAATTTGTAAAGATAAAGAAAATAGAATAAATTAACGCAATCTTAACAAGTGCAAGTATACACCGGTCAACAAGTTTTTGGCGCCGTTGACGGGGACTTTGGAGTCAATTGTTTGTAAATATTGATTGTTTGCATTTGGTTACTTTTATTTTTCAGTTTATTTTTATACTCATTCCTGGGCTTATGAGATTATTTGAATGATTGTATGAGTTACAAATAAAGTATGCATGAGCTGAACTGTTTTGTGGATTTATTGATCTGAATTATTTGCTAAATGTCAGCTTGTGTATCATTCTTTCCTTAACGTGTGCTGTTTTGCATGAGTAAAATGCGCAAGGGCAGTTAGCCCAAGAGATGAGGAGCAGACCACAAGGATCACTTCCGAGCGACACAGAAAATCCAAGAAGAAAAGAACATTGCAAGGCGGTAACACTCCGAAGTGGCAGAATACTGGACGAGCCAAAAATGAAGTCTGGAGCAGCTGAGTCGACCAGTGAGTCCAGCCAGAATGCAGAAATTCCAGTAGCTGCAAAAGAATCAGTGGAGCCAAATGCTGCAGCATCGCAAATGCCCCAGCAAAGCACCATTCCAGAACGACCGGATGCTGCAGCATCAGCACCACCAATGCCGCAGCAATGCAATATTCCAGAGAGCAAAACAGTGCAGCAAAGAATGCCTTTCCCACAGAGGTTTGCCAAAAAGAAGCAAGATGAGCAGTTTAAGAAGTTCTTGGACATTTTGAAATAGCTGCACATCAACATTCCATTGGTGGAAGCCATAGAACAAATGCCCAACTATGCAAAATTCATGAAGGATATCCTTACAAAAAAGAGAAAGTTGGGAGAATATGAAATTGTTTCACTAACCAAAGAATGTAGTTTCTTTTTGCAAGACAAATTGCCCCCTAAAATGAAAGATCCGGGAAGCTTTAATATTCCTTGTTCTATTGGAGACTCATATTGTGGTATGGCCTTATGTGATCTTGGTGCTAGCATAAATTTGATGCCTATGTCAGTGTTTAAACAGTTGGGCATAGGAAAGGTAAGACCTACGACGGTAACATTGCAATTGGCGGATAGGTCTATAGCTCATCCCGATGGAAAAATTGAGGATGTCCTGGTAAGAGTTGATAAGTTTATTTTTCCAGCTGACTTTATTGTTCTTGATTATGAAGCAGACAGGGAAGTTCCCATTATTTTAGGAAGACCTTTCCTAGCTACGGGAAGGACTCTTATTGATGTGCAGAAAGGGGAGCTAACCATGAGATTCCAGAACGAGAAAGTCACATTCAACATATTCAAAGCCATGAAATTCCATGATGAAGGTGAGGACTGTTTTCGCATATCAACTGTTGATGCTTTAACAAGTGATGATGAAGAATGGATGAACGATGGAGATGATGCATTGGAAAGAGTGTTGATGGAGGAAATGTTGCAGTATGGTAATGAAGAAGAAGAGGAATACTCAGCGTGGTTAGAAGCAAATTCTCATGGTTTCAAGTTTCGTGCACAACTTGAATCCTTGGACTTGTCTTCTCGGGAGATCAAAGTGACAAAACCTTCTGTGGAAGAACCACCTGAACTGGAACTGAAGTCATTGCCGCAGCATTTGAAGTACGGATTTCTGGGAGCAGACTCAACTTTGCCAGTGATTATTTCAGCATTGCTGGATGCTGAACAAGAAGAAAAACTACTTGGAGTTCTGAGGCAGCATAAGAGAGCTATGGGCTGGACCATAGCTGACATAAAAGGTATAAGTCCAGCCTTATGCATGCACAAAATTATTTTGGAAGAAAATTCCAAAATTTCAGTTGAGGGGCAACGAAGATTAAATCCTATTATGAAGGAAGTGGTAAAGGAGCAAATTATCAAATGGCTGGATTTTGGCATAATCTATCCTATTTCTGACAGTTCTTGGGTAAGTCCTATTCAATGTGTGCCCAAGAAAGGGGGAATCACTGTGGTGCAAAATGAAGATAATGAATTGATTCCCACTAGAACTATCACGGGATGGAGGATTTGCATTGACTACAGAAAACTCAACAAAGCCACACGGAAAGACCACTTCCCACTGCCCTTCATGGATCAAATGTTGGATAGGTTGGCTGGACGTGATTACTACTGTTTTCTGGATGGCTATTCTGGTTACAACCAGATTGCTGTAGCACCAGGGGACCAGGACAAAACTACTTTCACTTGTCCCTATGGTACATTTGCTTTCAGAAGGATGCCATTTGGATTATGCAATGCTCCAGCAACGCTTCAACGCTGTATGATGGCCATTTTCACAGATATGGTAGAGCAATACTTAGAAGTTTTTATGGATGACTTCTCCGTATTTGGGGATTCTTTTGATGAATGTTTAGAGAATTTGGCCAAGGTGCTTAAACGTTGTGAGGACACCAACTTAGTCGTCAACTGGGAAAAGTGTCACTTTATGGTTAGAGAAGGAATTGTGTTGGGTCACAGGATTTCAAAGAAAGGTCTTGAAGTAGACCGAAGTGATTGAAAAGCTACCAACCCCAACAACCGTGAAACACATTCGAAGCCTCTTGGGACATGCGGGCTTCTACCGGAGATTCATCAAGGACTTTTCTAAGGTATCTAAGCCTTTATGTCAATTATTAGAAAAAGATAATGTGTTTTCTTTTGATGCAGCCTCTGCCGCAGCATTTGAGGAGCTCAAACAGAAGCTTATTTCAGCCCCCATTATCATAGCACCCGATTGGAGTTTACCATTTGAGCTAATGTGTGATGCAAGTGACTATGCAGTAGGTGCTGTTTTGGGGCAGCGGCATAAAAATTTTTTTCATTCCATCTATTACGCTAGCAAGACACTCACGGAGGCTCAGGTAAATTACACTGTTACTGAAAAAGAGTTACTTGCTGTTGTGTTTGCCTTTGATAAATTCAGGTCCTATTTGGTGGGCACGAAAGTGATAGTCTACACCGATCATTCTGCCATTAAATATCTACTTGCAAAGAATGACTCAAAACCAAGGCTCATTAGATGGATTCTACTCCTACAAGAATTTGATGTGGAAATCAAGGACAAGAAGGGAGTGGAGAATCAAGTGGCTGATCATTTGTCTTGATTGGAGCAACAAAGGGGATTTCAAATCCCAATTAATGAACATTTTCCTGATGAACAATTGCTGGAAATTTCAGAAGACATGAGATGCCGTGGTATGCTGATTTTGCTAACTTTCTGGCCAGTGGTGCAATGCCGCCAGATTTCTCATACCAGGAACGAAAGAAGTTTCTCCATGATGTAAAGAGTTATTTTTGGGAGGAACCATTTTTGTTCAAGCAATGCAAAGACCAAGTGATTCGGAGATGTGTAAGCGATGATGAAATTGAGGACATCATTTTTCAATGTCACAACTCACCATGTGGAGGACATTTTGGAGGGTCAAGAACTGCAGCAAAGGTACTACAATCTGGTTTCTTTTGGCCTTCATTATTTAAAGATTGTTATGAGTTTGTGGCAAGGTGTGATCGCTGCCAAAGAGTAGGAAACATCTCAAGAAGAAACGAAATGCCTCCCACCAACATTTTGGAAGTGGAACTCTTTGATGTATGGGGCATTGATTTTATGGGACCTTTCCCACCTTCGTTTGGGAATTCATACATTTTAATGGCAGTGGATTATGTGTCCAAGTGGGTGGAAGCTGCAACATTCCCCACTAATGATTCCAAAGTGGTGATCAATTTCCTTCGAAAGAACATTTTCTCACGTTTTGGAACACCTAGAGCAATCATCAGTGATGAAGGTTCTCATTTTGTCAACAAATGGCTAGGAGTCATGCTAGCCAAGTACCATGTTCATCACTGAGTTGCCTTGCCATACCATCCTCAAACAAATGGGCAAGTTGAATTGTCCAACCGAATCATCAAAGGTATCCTTGAGAAGGTGGTTAACCCAAACCGAAAAGATTGGTAAAAAAGGCTAGATGACGCTCTATGGGCCTACAGGACAACTTTCAAGACTTCAATAGGTATGTCTCCTTATAGACTCGTTTTTGGGAAAGCTTGTCACTTACCCGTTGAGCTAGAGCACAAAGCATACTGGGCGCTGCAGCATCTCAACATGGACATGGATGCTGCCGGAAACAAGAGAATGCTGCAGCTTTCTGAACTGGATGAGCAGAGATTATTTTCTTATGAAAATGCCAAGTTATACAAGGAGAAAACTAAGAGATGGCATGACAAACACATCTAGCCAAGAAATTTTGAAGTTGGACAACAAGTTTTGATTTTTAATTCAAGATTGAGACTATTTCCAGGCAAATTGAAGTCGAGATGGACCGGACCATACACAATTGAACAAATTCATCCTTATGGAGTGGTCTCGGTTGTGGGCAAAACGGGGACCAAACTTAAAGTCAACGGGCATAGACTAAAAATCTACAGAGATGGAGACCAAGAGCAAACCGTTGCTTCTCTATCATTGGTCAATGATGAAGAATTAGGTGGACCCCACACAAGTGCAAGAATCAAGTGAACACTTTTCAATTTTATTTTATGTTTTTCTTTTCTTTTTATTTATTTCATTTTCCGTTTTTCTTTCTTCTGTGTTTATTTAATTTATTTGTTGTTTTTCTTTTCTTCATGTTTACTTATTTTTTGTTTTTCTTTTCTTTTTATTTATTTCATTTTCCGTTTTTCTTTCTTCTCTGTTTATTTATTTTATTTGCTGATTTTTCCTGATTACTTATTTCTATTTCCTAGTTTTCGGTTATTTCTGTTTATTTATTTTCTATTTTAATTTGCTGACTATTTAGTCATTTTATTTGCTGGTTTTTCTTATCTTTTTGGTTTATTTATTATTTCTGCTTCTTTTGTTTTATTATGTGTCGGGTACCCTTGTACCCAACAGCTGTTCCTTTCACTTGTTTTGTTTCTATTGTAGGTCAAAAGGAGATATACATACAGTATATATATATTTTGGGGCAGAACATCATCCTACTTCCGGATAAGAGACAAAATGAACAAATGGGTAAGAGGAAAATTCAGTCAACTCTTTCTTTATGATTTTCAAAGAACAAAAAGGGACCTTTTCAGTTTCCATTCTTCCCAAGGTGCGTATTCATTGCTATATTTTATATTTAATTTTCCAAAGAGATTGAATGTCCCTTAGTTAAAGAAACCAAAAGACACCAACATTCCCTTCATTTGTTTTCACTCACCCAACTGAAAGCACTTCCCATTTAAAAACAAGGAAACATACAGGACACCCATCTCATTTCTCTCACTGCACTCACTTCTTACCGAAAGAAAAAAAAAGAATAAAAACAAAAAGGGGAAAGGATAAAACCTTCTGTTCTTCTTCTAACCGACGTTCTCAAGCTAAATCCGACGCAAACAACACACCGAAGGTATGTTTTCTTGCTCTAATCTGATGGTAAAACGGTGAAGTTGCGGCCGGGATTTTTTTTGTGGTTAACCGTTCACTGATTTTTCTGGGTAAGGCATGTGTTTCCTTTCTTCCTTGACTGATTTTGCGAAACAATGTTTGAATCTGGATGTCTTTTTCTTTCTGGTCGAAAAAATGGAAATTTTTGTATACAGTGAGTGGGCGGTGGATTTATGCTTAATATTTTCAGATTTACTGTGATAAATGGGTTTCTATGTGTGAATGTTGTGGCTGTAGTCTTTTTGTTTCGAAGCATGCTGTTCTTGCTAACGACTGGATTTTCTGCATTTTTGCGCTAAATGATGGGTTCCGCATTTTGGGTTTACTGAAAAATCTGCGTTTTATTTTCTGGGTTCAAGTTGAATTTTCATAAAACAAAGTTCTATTTTGAAATGGGTATTATATTGTCCATTTATTTCTGATAAAAAGGGGTTGAAGTTTTCTTTTTTTTGCTGAATGACTTTGAACAGCAGGAGACATTCTGATCTCCTGGCGATTTTTGAAATTTCTTTCTGATTGACAGTATGCTCCTTCACTGATATTATTCTGATATTTTCTGTTGAGAGTCCCGGATACATGTTGATATTTTCCTTAACTGATACTGGTCCCCCAGGAATTTTGCAATTATTTCTTGTTGGGTAATTACTGATTTGCAGAAGGGAATAACTATGATTATCTTGCGGGTATTTGAACTCTTATTTTCTGTCGGGTAAACCAGCACGTACTGAATACATTTTGACTGCAATTTCTGAAATTAGGACTGATTTTTCTGGTTGGATCGGTTTGACTAAAACTGTGCTTAATTTGCTCTCATCTTTCATTTTGCTAAATGGATTTGATTGGGATATACTGCGGGTATTGCAATTTTTGTTATTTATGTTGGCAGTATGATTATGTGGTGACCAAGTAAAAACAACCCGTGACTGTTTGTTTATTTTTTTGGACTTACTTTCAGTTTTTGCCTTACATTTCGGGACTGTTGTTAACTGTGCCTTTCTCGGCAGTATATCCTCACTAGTATTAATCTTTTCAGATGAGAATCAAACAAGTAGCCCGAAAACTTCCCCCCAAAGAGAAATTCTCCTCTTCCGATGCCGAGGCCAGAATGACTGAGTTGTATGCAGAGAAACAATGTCTCGAGGACTTAGGGTTTGATCTAACAAGTGAGACACCGTACCCACTTCCTGACACATGTCGGCATATAATCCGAGTACTGGGCTGGGAGAAATTTTGCTCCCAACGAGTCGAACCAGACACTGGAGTTGTCCGGGAGTTCTACTCCAATTTGTGGCCAAACAGTGTGTGCGCTGTATTTGTTAGAGAGCGGCTGGTGCCCTTGAATCCGCGGGCAGTCAACCAGTTATTCGATTTAATGAACTACGACAACGATACCGATGATTACTATTCCTTCCTGACCGATCCGGAGGCGTGTGATAAAGTGCTGCGTGAAGTGACCGTCCCTGGGACCGAATGGACACTATCAAAGAGTGGGAACAAGACATGCAAGCGTGAATCTTTGACTGACGAGGCGAAAATCTGGTTTTACTTTGTGAGGCATTCGCTGATGCCCACAAATCATACTTCGACTCTGAATATTGAGAGGGTTGTGCTGCTAGCTTGTATTATAAACGGCAGAACGGTAAACTTGGGGAAGCTCATATGTGAGTAGATAAGGGCTTGCGCTAACAAGAAAAGTGGGGAGATGTTCTTCCCCACTTTAATTTGTTTGTTGTGCAGGGCTGCTAGAGTAGATGTGGATATTGAAGATGATGACTTTTATCCGGCAGGGATAATTTCTGCCCATGTTCTTCGCAGGATTCTACCCCCGCCACCACAGCCCCAGCAAACTGAGAGAACACCCCCTGCCCCAACACCTATGTTAGCAGCAACTGACGTCCCTCCCTCAGCAGCAGCGGATGCTGCAGCATCAAGTTCCACCGATACTGCAGCAATAAACTGACAGATGTACGCTCAACTTTAAATTTTCTGGAGGTATACCCGTGCACACAATGAGGCCTTCCTCAGATCTCTACCCAGGAACCGCCAGCATGCTGGTAATCCATGGCCCGCCTTCCCGACTAACCTCTTACCGAATGAGGATCCCAACCGGATGGAGGACGACGATGTTGTCTTCACACCTTGATGCACTCCCTTGAGACAAGAGTAGTTCTAAACCCAAACTCCTTTACTTTTATGTTTTTTTTTATTGTACTTTAATTGCATGTTGTGCAAGCCTTGAACAACTTTACTTGTCTTTTGTTTTATTTTGTTTTGTTTTGTTTTGTTTTGACTCCTTTTGTTTTGTTTTGTTTTGTTTTGTTACATTGCTTTGCCTGCTATCTGAATTAAAGCAATGAGGACATTGCTTCCCTTTAAGTTTGGGGGAGGGTGTCCTCTTATGGCAAAAAAGTTCAAAAATGGTGCTAATTTTAAAAAAATTTCCTGCTGTCTTTTGAATGCATGACATCTTATTTGCTGAAATTCTAAGTGATCTATTTGAATGCATAGATGCCTTGTTTGAAAAATTGTTTTAGGATGCCTTATAAATTGATTGATCTGGCATAGAAGACCTGTTTGCATGAATGCGGCTGCATTTTCATATGACCCATTAGAACCTTAGTTTCAGCAAGATTAGTGTAGACTTTTGGGACCCTTCTTTAAAAAAAACAAAAATACATTCTTGTAGACTTTGTACCTTCTTTTTAGAATAATTAGGTATTAGTTGACTCTAAGTAAGAATTATTTCTACTCCCTATCTTTTGCACATAGTATTACTTGTAGATTTCATGTTTATAAAAAGAGTCACCTTGGTATGAAGGTTCAGAATTTTTAGACTCATTTGTTATAGTCCTTGAGGCGAAATCCTAGTAGATTTGGTAATATAGAAATGATTGAGGCATGTTCTTGAATCTTTTGAGCCTTTCTAGCCTACCCTAATGTATTTTGCTTCCTTAGTTAACCCAAGTTGAGCCTAAGCCTAATTTCTTGACACCCTTATCAAAGAGCCACTTATCCTAAATGATTTGCATGTATCTGATGCGGTTTCCGACCGATGTGCTAAATAGGTGTTATTTTACCCTATGTTGATTATGAATAATTAAGGACTGTGATTGACTAATTGTCACATTTAGTCTCTATGGTGTCACTTAATCAGCCAGAACCTAAGGCAGAGTACCTATCGTGTAGCTAGTCTGTTGGAAAGTATCTACGATTTTATTAAATAAATATCGTACTCCCAGGGAAGTGGCAACGGCTTAGTAGTAACTAGCCTTTCTTCATAACTCTTATCTTATAATCCAGTTATGCAATCTTCATCAATAATTTTGATGAGAGGGTGATTCATTCTCCACTAGGTTTAAGTAGCTAAACCTGAAAGTGTTTTAAAGATTAGATCCTGATTTTATGTTATACTGTTACTATACGTTGATTGACCTATATTCGAGTGTTTTAGACATGTCTTGGCCTGGATTGCAATTATGCTCTGTGTCTAAAGGCTACCACATCTGAGTTTCTACGCTACCGCCCCGACCGTTAAGGGTAACGGCCCTACTCACGGCTCGGACTAAAGTCAGCAATGACCGCCCTATGTCACTTTGGGGATCATACTGCTCGTCGCATAACCGCCGGCATAAAACTCTACTCAGCCTACCTAGACTACTTTCAACCAACGGGGTGTTCCGCAGATTATTTTATCTAGTATGGCAGACACCAATACTAATTGATGTCTGTTAAACTAAACAGGTTATGAATAGACCGTGGTTAGGAATTGTCTATAACCCTAATTTCAGTTTAAAAGAACGGCAATAAACATGCAGACATAATGGATATTTAAGCAGGTGGCCATTTCTAGAAAAACATAATACTTCAACATAAATAACAAATATTCATAAAAACATAATCTGGTATTCAAACAGTTATTTGGACAAACACAATAACAACATATAAGAGAGGGACAGGGGGACCGATGCCATAAAGAATTCACCCTTCACGAAGTCTCGCCGATGGAGCGTACTGTGTATGCCGTATTGCTTGACCCGACTCTGCTCGCCAGAACCGTCGGAGGACGCTTCCTTAGCCTAGTAACTGGGCTTTACCTTAATACCCAGCTTAAGCCCAGCCCTGTGGACTGACTCTTCGAACGCCTAGAGCCCTCTTAGGATCTCCTAACGAAATCCCGGGTATTCTATGAATACCAGAAACGAACCTATCTATAGAAACCTAAGATCTGAGACTATTTCTTAGAAACTAAAACAAAACACTAACAAGAAAGAAAACTGAGATCCGAGTCTCTGAGTGAGTTGTGTACTAGAGAATTGTACACTGGACACCACTAAATGACTCAGATCGAGTGGAGAGGAATGAATTCAACTGCTGGAGGCCTGGGATATTTATAGCAGCTTCCCCGAGTGAAAATCTCTGAAAAATTCGATGTGGGACAGCTTCTGGCGGCTTGGGACGCCCGTCCCGGATTAGGACGCCCGTCCTGGTCTGTTGACCAGGTCGGGACGCCCGTCCAGGTGCCTTGACTTGGTCGGGACGCCCGTCCCTGGTTTGGGACGCCCGTCCCGGACCTTTGACCGAGTCAACATTTCCAAAAATTGCGTTTTTGCCCCAAAATTTGCTGTTTTCGTCTACTTTGCACCTGACACTTCCAAAATCATAAAAACTGTGAAATTAAGTGAATAATGCACAATCAAGATCAAATTGCCCTTGATTTTACCCAAATTCATACGTAAAAACATGCTAAAAAGGTGATACGATTTTCGCGTATCAGATAACCCCACACTTAGCCTTTTGCTTGTCCTCAAGCAAAGTCTACCTGAAGTTACTTAAATTCCTAGTCATGTTTTTATTCCAAAAATTCTTCAGACAAGTCTTAATACAGGTCTGTCTGGTTAGGTTGCTATGACAAGGTCTCAGATGTTTTTAGTAGCTTGTTATGATCAGGCAGAAAACAAATCAACAACTAGGTTGGTCTTTTTTCTTAGTCACAGGGTCTTCCTGATGTGTAGTGTGTGTACTAGTCCAGACCAGATAGTCAACACATTGCACTCTTGTCTTAACTACTACCAGATAACACTTCGACCTATCGCTAGACATATTAACAAACTTTTTGAGTTCTAAGCTTTGGTGATCAGATTTTTAATGTTTTAGCATTTAGTTATTTTATAGATTCAGGGTATTTTGAGTCTGCTTAGAACACGTCAACTTCAACTACCCATGTAGCGAGTCCCACTCCGATGACTCCCAGATCTACACGACCTTAGGGCATCAGGCTTTAAATTCCCCGAAGGAGTGGTGCTCGAGTAGCGAAGGCCGCTGGCAAACTACCCTTTATTTGATTAACTTCTTTTAATTTCTTTTCACTTCTAGCTCAGAGTCTCATCTAGTCATCCTAACTGCCAATATATCCACAACTGGTCTAATTTTATCTAGTTAAGTCTCGAACAGGTAATTGGTTGAGGTCTCTAATCCAGACAAAATTGTGCTCAGTTATCAGGAATTCCCTATTCCTAATCAATTAGTCCAAGATAGCTATCAATTATCTCCTACTAACCATAACATACTACCTACATATCATAGACATAAGCAATTGTTTAACCAAGCATACTGCATTTAGACGTCTGAAAGACGGAAAATTTTTGAAATTTTGGAAGGGTGTGAAAGTATGTGAAAAACAAGCAAATCATGCGAAAAATTTTGCAAACTGCTACAGTGCACCGTGCACTGCTACCCCACACTTAAGTCTGGCACTGTCCTCAGTGTTCATGCATATCTAATTACCCCACACTTATTTGAAAATAAGAAATAAAACAGAAAAATAAAGGATTTTGTATGGGTAAGTAAGACATAAAATAAAATAATGCAAACAATTCTGTATGTCATATAAATCAAATTTGTACATAGATTCATACGTCATACAGCCCAGACATGTTTATACACATAGAACAAGAAAACAAAACAAAAGAAAGAAAGAAAAGGAAAGAAGGAGAGAGACTAAGAACCCGGCGGATCGTTGTCCAGTGGACCTAAGTCTGCTAAGTCAAACTCAAAGTTTTCCGCTACTCGGGAAGTCTGCTGATGTATCTCCTCAATCCTGCTGGTGTTCATGGCGATCCTATCATCTATCATCGCCAACCGTCTGTCAATCCTGTCCTCCATCATCGTCAGCCGTCTGTCAATCCTGTCCATGTCTCGACTGTATCGGGCCGATAGTTCTGCCAATCCGTGCGACATGTGTCGTTCGAAGGCAGTACGTGGCACGAACGTCTCGGATGGAGGGATATGCGCTGGAAATGCTTCCGATGCCGATGCCTGTCCTGTCTGCTCCGTGTGGATGGTGTCGCGGCCATTCGCATCCCGTACAACCATTCCCATGTTCCGTAGAATGGTAACGTCTGTGGGAATAGTGGTTGGGGCGACCAGAGTAAGCTCCGAGCCCTCTATGTCCAACTCCAGGTAGCGGGCTAGCCTGGTGATGTATGGTCCGAGTCCCAGACACTGTTTCCTAGTGTCTGTAGCGAATCCTCTCATGACGACCGCTATGAGTCTAGCCATCTCTACTGTAGACCCCATGTGCATGTTGGCTAGAAGGAACATCTCCATCCGGTTGACAGTTCCGGGTGCTGTCAGTCGTCCTGACAATGTGTGTGCAATGATAGCATGCAGGTAACGAAGAGTAGGATAAATACCTGTGGCTTTTGCAAAGCCATGCTGGTATGGGACACCCGTCATGCAGATCTGAGCCCAAGCAGTGGAGACGTCTGCAGACGTGAAGTCTCGAACTGCTGTGGTGTATGCGGGCGTATCCAGCTCATCTCTCTGCCAGATGCCTAGGGCGATGCCGAACTCGGCCATGCTCATCGATCGATCTATTCCGCCTAAACGGAATGTGATCTGCTCCTGTTGGCAGGTAAAAGACGCATAGAACTCACATACCAGCTCCAGGTATGTGGGCTCGGTGACGATGAATACTCGACTGTAGGGTGGCACGTCGAGTATGCGTCTGACTTCCGGCTCTACTCCCAGTGTCTGTACTGCTGCCCAATCCAGCGTTCTGCCCGTTAGTATCGTACGCCCGATGTATCCAGTGCATCTCTCTTGGTATGCTGTGCTGGAGGGAAACAACATAAAAGGATGTGTCACTGAGGTAACTGTCATGGTATATGTGGTACGAGCACGTTTGGGAGCCATTTAAAACGTATGAGAGAGTGTAGGTGGGGAAGAAAGCTTTAAACTCAAATTCTGGAGGTGAATTTGAATTCAGAAGGATGAAATTAGGTTAGGGGCGAATTTTGAATTTTTGGCGGTAAAATCGAATTTTGGAGGGCAATTCGAATTTTTGGGTGAAGTTTAAAATTCAAATTTTGGAGGGAAATTCGAATTTTTAAACTTTGAGGAGTTTGCCAAAAATTTGTAGAGAGAGGCTAAGAGAAATGTTTTTAGAGAGATGAATTTTTTGTTGTAGATTTGAGAGAAAATGAAAAAATTGAATTTTTATAGAAGGGTGACCTTCGGGACGCCCGTCCCGGAGGGAGGACTCCCGTCCCGGGTTGCATCGGGACGTGTGCCAATTTCGGGGAAATTTTTTTTTTCTCTCGTAATTCCCTGAAAATCTCAAAATACCAAAAATTATCATAATTCTTAACAAGGCTTCATGTTTATCCAATAAAATTCAAAAGTTGTTTAAAAACTCTATGAAAAAAACATTCTCAGTCTCTTTTCAAAAATTGTGACTACCCTAATTTTATCCTAACTTAAATTCAGCAAGAATTTCAGAAAAATAAAACTGAGTTTGTGCAATGTAATTAGTGGAAAATAAACTGTATTTGCAAAACTCTTGTTTTTCATAGAAATTCGAAATAAACTGTCTGAAGAAAATTGTTGAATATAAAGGACCCTTTAAAAATGTTTGAAAAATAGAAAATAAGGGTCAATTATTCAAGTTTCAGTTCAAACGAATTATTTGTTGAGAGTAAAAGAATCTTCCCTTTTTAACGAATCCTATCTCTGATCTCCTGTAGTTCTGTCCGAATGTTTCGCATCTCTTGCAGTTCTGCTTGTATGTTGCGCATTTCCTCCTGCTGGTTCCTTTGTTCCTTCAAGATTTCCATCATCTCTCGGAGTAAGTGCACATTTTGGCGTTCTATTGTGGTTCTGAGTTGGGTTACTTCAGAACTCAAGGTTAGAACAGCCTGATATGATCGTCTTAGTCCGCCCGGTATTGTCTGAGTCATAGCGCTTATCCTGTGAGATATAGCATCTACCCGGGCAGCCAAGGCTGATTGAGAACTGTCAGTGCTATCCTCTGATGAAGGTGGTTGGTCGTTAGGTGCGGGGGATGCAGGAGTATATTCAGGAGATTTCGGGGTGTACTCGGGAGATTTAGGAGTATATTCGGGAGAAACAGGAGTGTATTCGGAGGAGAAGCAGGAGTGTATTCGGGAGAAGAAGGAATTGTTTGGATTTCTGGGGAAGTGTTATGTTCTACTTCGTCCAGAATATCCTGGGCTCTTGTTCCCTTCATTTCTGAGTGCAAAGTCTGGTTAGAAACAACAAATAGCAAAAAGTAGGACAGTGAAACAAGAAAGTAAGAAAATATTTTTATGGATTTTGATTTATTTAGAAAGCAGGTAAATTTCCTTAATATGGTTTTTAGAATAATTTTCTAAAATTTGATTATCCTAAGTGTCTTAATTCCAGATATTATCTAAAATTAATTAGTTATGATAATCCTATATTTAGGAAAGTGATTGTCTAACTAGTATAAGATAAGTGTAAGTCAAAAGTCTAGGTTACTACCGCTACCTATCATAAGTTTCTAGAATTGTGGCCAATAATCCTAAATTCATTATGATATTTCCCCGGCAACGGCGCCAAAAATCTGATGCGGTTTCCGACCGATGTGCTAAATAGGTGTTATTTTACCCTATGTTGATTATGAATAATTAAGGACTGTGATTGACTAATTGTCACATTTAGTCTCTATGGTGTCACTTAATCAGCCAGAACCTAAGGCAGAGTACCTATCGTGTAGCTAGTCTGTTGGAAAGTATCTACGATTTTATTAAATAAATATCGTACTCCCAGGGAAGTGGCAACGGCTTAGTAGTAACTAGCCTTTCTTCCTAACTCTTATCTTATAATCCAGTTATGCAATCTTCATCAATAATTTTGATGAGAGGGTGATTCATTCTCCACTAGGTTTAAGTCTAGCTAAACCTGAAAGTGTTTTAAAGATTAGATCCTGATTTTATGTTATACTGTTACTATACGTTGATTGACCTATATTCGAGTGTTTTAGACATGTCTTGGCCTGGATTGCAATTATGCTCTGTGTCTAAAGGCTACCACATCTGAGTTTCTACGCTACCGCCCCACCGTTAAGGGTAACGGCCCTACTCACGGCTCGGACTAAAGTCAGCAATGACCGCCCTATGTCACTTTGGGGATCATACTGCTCGTCGCATAACCGCCGGCATAAAACTCTACTCAGCCTACCTAGACTACTTTCAACCAACGGGGTGTTCCGCAGATTATTTTATCTAGTATGGCAGACACCAATACTAATTGATGTCTGTTAAACTAAACAGGTTATGAATAGACCGTGGTTAGGAATTGTCTATAACCCTAATTTCAGTTTAAAAGAACGGCAATAAACATGCAGACATAATGGATATTTAAGCAGGTGGCCATTTCTAGAAAAACATAATACTTCAACATAAATAACAAATATTCATAAAACATAATCTGGTATTCAAACAGTTATTTGGAAAACACAATAAACATATAAGAGAGGGACAGGGGGACCGATGCCATAAAGAATTCACCCTTCACGAAGTCTCGCCGATGGAGCGTACTGCTGTATATGCCGTATTGCTTGACCCGACTCTGCTCGCCAGAACGTCGGAGGACGCTTCCTCAGCCTAGTAACTGGGCTTTACCTTAATACCAGCTTAAGCCCAGCCTGTGGATGACTCTTCGAACGCCTAGAGCCCTCTTAGGATCTCCTAACGAAATCCCGGGTATTCTATGAATACCAGAAACGAACCTATCTATAGAAACCTAAGATCTGAGACTATTTCTCAGAAACTAAAACAAAACACTAACAAGAAAACTGAGATCCGAGTCTCTGAGTGAGTTGTGTACTAGAGAATTGTACACTGGACACCACTAAATGACTCAGATCGAGTGGAGAGGAATGAATTCAACTGCTGGAGGCCTGGGGTATTTATAGCAACTTCCCGGAGTGAAAATCTCTGAAAAATTCAATGTGGGACAGCTTCTGGTGGCTCGGGACGCCCGTCCCGAATTGGGATGCCCGTCCTGGTCTGTTGACCAGGTCGGGATGCCCGTCCCGGGTCCTGGACGCCCATCCAGGTGCCTTGACTTGGTCGGGACGCCCGTCCCGGACCTTTGACCGAGTCAACATTTCCAAAAATTGCGTTTTTGCCATAAAATTTGCTGTTTTCGTCTACTTTGCACCTGACACTTCCAAAATCATAAAAACTGTGAAATTAAGTGAATAATGAACAATCAAGATCAAATTGCCCTTGATTTCACCCAAATTCATACGTAAAAACATGCTAAAAAGGTGATACGATTTTCGCGTATCAGTATCCATTCTTTGCCTTCCCTAAAACTTGATCTTAGTCTGCTGTGAACATTGTAGAACATAAGTTTGGGGGTATGCTGAGAATGCTATGGTAAGGAACATAGAAATGCTGCAGCTCAATGCTGCAGCATTATCAAATTTTATGGGATTAGGGGTATTTAAGGAAATTTTGAACTTTTGATATAAATGCTCTACCTATTGAGGGTTTGTGTATGAAAACATGTGTGAAAAAATGAAAGCACCCTCTTTACTTGAAAAAGAAAAAGAAGAACAAAAAGAGAGCAATAAGGAAATAGGTGTTATACTTCTTTGAGGTCAAATGTTATATACTGATTGTGGTTAAATGTTGCACGTATTTCTAAAAGAATGTATAATTTTTTATGCTCCTTGGGATTGACTCAAAAAAATCTTTTTTGGGAAGTGATAGCATTGGGTAGAAGCTCATGGAAGACTAGGACTAAGTTTTGAGCCTACCTTTTATCCATATTTTTCCTACCTTAGCCCTAGCCTACATTACAACCAAATTAAGACCTCTTTGATCTTTATTGCTGGATTTGCTACATTAGTAGAGAGGGGTGTAATAGATTGAGTTTGAGGATACAAAATAAACCTTAGGATTACCATATGTTGACTTATGAATGAGAGATTGAAAAGAAAAGACTATTCACACTCACACATTGGAGTAGGAGTTCTTTGAACTTGGGTTAGTTAATACTTGGTTATTCACTAAGGATGGAACATTATGTCTACTTGAATTTTGCATTTTTCTCTCTGAAATCACTGGTCCCAGGTTTTACTGAACTTGTTGAACTAAGTTTATGTGGGTATGTATATTCCTGTTGCTTCCGCATTGCTGTAGCATTGCTCGGGACGAGCAATGACCTTAGTTTGGGGGTGTGATAACTCTAAAATAATAGAGTTATTCACATCTAATTTGCCACATTTTATTCGAGAATTAATTGACTTTATTTGGAAAATGGAATAAAAATGTGTTGATTTGATATTTTCTCTCTTTTTACCTAAATATGTGGATTTATTGTTAAAAGTCAATTTAATTGAATTAATTTCTCAAAATGTGGACGAGCTGTAGTATTTGTTATTATTTGGGAATTAATTTGAATTGATTTATTGTGACAAGGGTAAAAAGGGAATTTTGATGGTTGAAATTGGTGAAAGAAAGTTGGATAAAGGTTGACCGAGAAGAAAGTGAAGTATGTGTGGATAATTTGCATATATATATATATATAATATACACCCACACACTATTTGTCACTTAAAAATCCAGCTGGGCATATTAAAGGTGAACTTGCGGTACTATGCATTTATTTCTTTTGTCCCATTTTACATATATATATATATATGTGTGTGTGTGTGTGTGTGTGTTTGTTTAAGTGCATGGCCACAAGGGGGACAAAAAAAGTAGAAGAAAAGGTCAAGAATTTTATAAAAGCAGCTGGAATGTTACTGCTGACCCTGCAGCCGTCAGAGGAAAAAGACAAAACTCCTGCAAAAAGTTCTGAAATTCTGCTACAGATCCTGCGGCTGTCAGAAGAAAAAGATAAAAACTCTGCTGCAAATGCTACAGCATCAGAGGAAAACGACAAAGATTACAGAAAGCGGCGGGAGACCGGCTGCAAATGCTGCAGCATTCAGAGGAAGAAGACAACAACTCCAGAAAAGCAGCTGGAACTTATTTTGACTATTTGCTGGAATTTTTGGAGAAAATTCCAGAATTATGGACACATGGCAGCTTGGTAATGGCTCTCGGTACACAAAGAGTCTATATGTATGTGAAGAACCGAGAGGAATGAGTTTGGCTAGTCTTGGAGAGTTTGAGAGCTAGTCTTTGTTAGAGTTTAGGAGGCTTTTGGTCGACATAGAGAGATTGGTTTTTCTTCTTAGTTTTCTTAGATAGTTTAGTAGTGTTTCTTCTTAGTTCTAGACTAACTTTTAGTAGGGAAAGAACCCGAGAGTGAGCAGGGTGACTTGCTGAAGCATTCATAGCTGAGCAGTAGAGACGCAGCAGCATCAAGCAGAGGAAACGAGGGGCAGCAGTACGTTGATTAAACCGATTTGAGCAGTAGGGTGATCTCCGGCCCAGAGTAATCCTCTCTCCATTTCCTCAATTTACTACTGTTTTTGTGACCAAATGTTCTTTGTAATATGAGAATGTTTACATGGGTTCAAGGATTGATTAAAAATGTTTTAGGAATCATATGTTTTCCGTCTTAGGATTGACTCCATTGATTGGTGTCACTATGGACCTAGGGACTATTTTTCCTATTACGTTAGTCCTTGTCTTTCATGATTCTTGGTTCAAGGATTGATTAAAAATGTTTTGGGTGTGATATGTTTTCCGTCTTAGGATTGACTCCGTTGATTGGTGTCACTATGCACCTAGGGACTATTTTTCCTATTACGTTGATCCTTGTCTTCCATGATTCGTTTCAGCAAAATATATATTTTTAACCTGAAGATGCTGTGATGTAGTTAAGTATGAACATGTTGAATACACTGTCTTGATTATGATGACGAGTATACTGCAGCATTGCTTTCTGTTTTTATGTTTAATGCTTGTATGGGGCGATGCTTGGTTTATTCATGTAATTACATTAAATTGAGTTAACATCACTTGCAGTTACGACTGTCCAATGTATGAATCGAGCTAGTGTTTGGTCTTCTAGCATAGGGGAACTAGTGGACGTGATAATTATGTGGCGCTAGATTTGAGAACTGCGTAACCAGCGGTAAAGACACGAGAGTGCACTCAATATTGCAGTGGAAATGACCAAATTCACTGACTAGCGTTGCGCTAGGTCCACGGTACTTCGTACTCCATGAGACGATGTTATCGGGGATCTAGACTAGTAGATCAAGTAGTCTGGGTAGAACCAGACATGCTGTAGCATTGATATGGAAACTGAAAGCATGCTTTGTATATTTAGATTCATCTCTGGTTTGTACTTACATTTTTGGCATGAATACAGCAGCATTGTATTACCTGCAGTACTCTTGTGGTTATTTCCAGTAGGCTAACCCTTAACTGTTAGTGTAGTTAGGAGTAGGAATGCCGTAGCATTAGACCAATCTCTATCCATCAGTTATCATTTTTTATTCTTTTATTCTTTTATGATTCATTATTCTTTATTCTTTTATTCTTTTAACCATTTGTACAATCGTATTTGCATTTGTAATTGGCATACATAGTCCCTGTGAGATCGATAATCTTGTACTTAGGTACATATATTACTTGTTGACCGATGTATACTTGCAGTTGTTAAGATTGCGTTGATTTATTCTATTTTCTTTATCTTTACAAATTGTGACACACGCACACAACACAACAATAAGTCCCTAGGTGAATTTTCTTTTTGACGAGGTATGAACCTTCCCAATTGGGTGTTAGCTTATTTACTTTTATGTGTCTCGCAGTTCCTTCGATCTTACGAAGTACCTAATCTCCGACTTCCAAAGGTCTCTTGTATACCTTTTTGTCATGTGCTTTCTTGATCCTTTGTTTGAACAACTCTGATTTCAAGCGACTTGCGATTCTTCGCTCCTCTAATAAATCTAGATCCATACTCCTTTCTAGTCTATTATTATCCTCGTTGTACATTAAGACTCTGGCCGTGGAAAGTGCAACTTCAATTGGAGCTACAACCTTAGATTTGTAAACCAGTGCGTAGGCTATTTCTCCAATGGGGCCCCTAGTCGAAGTTCGTACTAACCACATGGCAAAATTCAGGTCATCAGCCCACTTGTTGGACTTACCCTCTAGGTATTTTCGTAATGCTAGTAGAACTAACTTATTAGCATCTTCGTCTTGACTGTTACCTTGAGGGTGGGCTACCGAAGATTTCTAGTGTTTAATGTGTAGCCGCTGACACTCCGGAGTAAACTTTGTTTAGAATTGAACACCATGATCGGTAACCACAGCTCGCATAACCCCGAATTGACAAAGGATGTAATCGCGGAGGAAGTTTGATACATTCTCATTGGTTGAACTGTTTAAGAGTTTTGCTTCAATCCATTTGGAGAAATAACCTACTGCTACCACCAGATATTCATATCCGTTTCGAGTCTTCGAGAATCTTCCCATCAAGTCCATTCCCCACATGTCGAAGGGCCAAGCGGCTACCACTGGCAATTTGTTCAATTGATGGTAGTTGCGGAACATTTTCGAAGACTTGACACTTGTTGCAACTCTTGACGTATGCCTTTGCATCTTCACGGAGTGTAGGCTAGTAGAATCCTTTGTTGATGACTCTCTCCATGAGAGATCTCGCTCTTGGATTTCTACCACAAATCTCTTCGTGCATTTTGACGAGTAGCTCCTGCGTCTGTGGTGAAGCTATACACCATAATAATGGGTTGGAAAATGATCACCGATACATGATATTATTATGAATCAAATACCTCGCTGACTGACTCCAAATTTTCCAAGCTCGTATGAGGTCCTCGGGTAACACCCCTTGTTGAATAAATTTTGTTATTTCATTTATCCAAGTGTCTAGTGCGAAGTTAAGGTGTGTATTGTGTTGCTCGTTGTTGATGCGAAGCATATCTCTACTTCTATTCCTTCGTCATTCGAAGTTTCTCCTGATACAATCTTTGCTAGCTTGTTAGCCAACTGGTTATACTTTCGGCTAATTAGAGATAAGGTAAAAGGATTAAATCTCTCTTTCCATTGTCGAGCTGTGCTTACGTACTACTAGAGGCTTTCTGAATGAACAACGTAAGTGCCCTGAACTTGAGTTAAGACTATCTGAGAGTCGCTATAGGCACTCAGAGCTATTTTGTTTGCTTTGTGAGCCTATGTCATTCCAATGATAAGGGCTTCGTATTCCGCCTAATTATTCGAGAGCGTGGATTGGAGGTTAATGCTTCTTTTCTCGATGTGCTATTGATTTAGGGATATCAGGACTATGCCCACTCCTATTCCACTAGAATTTATTGCTCCATCAACCATCAGAGTCCATGAAGGTATCTTAGGCTCGAGCCCTCCAAGATTTTCCTCTGTAAATGACCTTTCAGCTAGGAAATCGGCTAGTGCTTGTGCCTTAATAGTTTTCCGTGACACAAAAGTTATGTCTTACCCACATAGCTCGATGGACCACCGCAACATTCTACCAGATTGATCCATCTTATGGAATACTTGTCGTAAAGGTGCTTTGGTGTAGACAACAATCGAGTGTGACTCGAAGTATGCTCTGAGTTTCTGAGTAGAAATCACCAGTGAGTAGGCCAGTTTCTTGATGTTTGAATATTGGGATTCTGTATCATTCAAAGATTTACTGATGAAGTATACATGGCATTGCTTTGGCCCTTCCTCCTTTATAAGTACTGAAGCAACGACCAAGTCGAAGAAGGATAGGTAGAGGAACAGTGTTTCCCCGGTAGTCGGTGACCGAAGTAATGGGAGCTTTGCCAAATGGTTTTTTAAGTCCTTCCAAGCTTTACTGCATTCCTCAGGCCACCTGAAATTGATCCTTGAAGCCTTCAAGGCTTTGAAGAAAGGGAGACACCTTTTTTCTGATTTGGATATGAATATGCCTAATGCTGCAATACACTCATTCATGCGTTGAATATCTTTGATGCACCTGGGTTTTGTGAGTCGCATCATCGCCTCTATTTTCTTAGGATTGGCCTCTATTCCACGTTCGGATGTCATGAACCCTAGAAATTTACGTATTTTACTCCAAAAGTACATTTTGTGGGATTTAGTTTCAAGTCGAATTTCGCCAGATTTGAGAAAGTTTCCTCAAATTACTTAGGTGTGAAGCTCCGCGCTTGGTTTTAACCACCATGTCGTCCACGTAAGCCTCTATGTTTCTCCCAATTTGGCCTATAAGGATATGGTTCATCATCCGTTGATAAGTGGCCCCTTCATTCTTTAAGCTAAAAGGTATAACATTGTAACCGTATATGGCCCATGTGCTCGAAATGAAGTGTGTACCTGATCACTTGATCTCATCTTGATTTGGTGATAACTGGAGAAGGCGTCCATGAAGCTTAGAAACTCGTACCCCACAGTTGAATCCACCAATGCATCTATTCTGGGTAGGGGATAGCAGTCTTTGGGACTTACTTTGTTGAGATCCGTGTAGTTGACACACATTTTCCACTTCCCATTTGCCTTTCTAACGATCACTACGTTGGCCAGCTAAGTCGGATATTCGATCTCTCGGATGAATCTGCTTTGAGTAATTTTTTAATCTCTTCCTTCATCCCCAACAACTTTTCGTCATTGAACTATCTAGGCTTTTCTTAATAGGATGATACGTCGAATTTATGTTATGTTTATGTTCAACTACCAAAGTATCGATACTCGACATGTCTTCTGTGCACCAAGCGAAGCCTTGTTGATGTGTCTTCAGAAAATCTATGATACCTTCCCGTAAAGAATTAGGCATATCTCGGCCAATCTTAATACGTTGTTGGGGATATTCTGGGTTGATGATTACTTAGTCAAACTCTTCCTATTGTGAGATTTCTAAGACGAGGTCACTAATCTATTTTTCGAGGATCCGTTGGATCATTCAATCATCATTAGCCGTGATGGAGTTGATTTCTGACACTTCGTCTCTTTTCCTTTTTATTTTCATTATGTGGCCTAGTAAGCTTCGCGGGCTACCCTCACAAATCCAACACCTCATAGGGTCTTGAATTTGACTTGCTGGTGGACATTGATATGACCAAATCGAATGCTGTGTGAAAGGGGGTTCCGAGTATTGCATTATACGGAGAGCCAACATCTACCAAGTAGAATTTTATTTCCTCTGTTCATATTTTTGTAACCTGCATTCTTATCGTTCCTTTTATAGGAATTTTATGGGTGGTGAATCCCTCTAACACCATTGTGCTAAGTTTCAAGTGGCTGTCAATCATACCCATTCTTTGAATCATTTGAAGTAAAGGATGTCCTTCGTGGCTTTCGTGTCGATTATGACTCTTTTTACCATGCATTTGTCTGTACCATCGCGAGTCATCCGTAAGTCAAGGACTATCGGGGTGACTTTTGCCTCTTCGTTATGTAAGAGTTCTTCATCAGAGAAGGAAATCACCTCGCGTTTTGTAAGCTCATACTTAGGAACGAGGTATGATTTGCTAAGGTTGCATATCCACCTTTTCATTTTCTTTATGGAGGTTACTTCAGGGACGATCATATTGATCACTCTTTCACCTTTGTCTTTTTGTTGCTGAGTATTTGAGATGTATTCTTTCAAATGCCCTTCTCTTATCAACCGTTCGATTGCTCTTTTAAGCTGAATACAATCTTCTGTATTGGGGCCATAGTCACGGTGGAAGCCGCAGAATTTCGTCCTATCCCGTGTTGATAGAGTCTGTGGTCTCATCGGGGTTGGATCTTGGACCCCATATTTGTCTTTTACGATAGAGACAAGACTTGCTTTTGGGGCGTTTAGTGGAGTAAACATCTCCATTTTTCGTGCTCGGGTCTTTTCTCTCCTCTTTGGAAGACTTTAATGGATGTCCAGCGGTTTATCTTTCTTTTTGTAAGAGGATTTGATATGCACGAATCATATCATTTTTTTAGAATATTTTTAGACACAAATTAGGGCATAATTGGAACCAAATCGATCTTAATTAATTGAAATTGACATAGTTTTGCATAATTTGTGATTTTGGAAATTTTAGGAGAAATTTGTAAGAAAATAACAAATATCGGGGCAAAAGAGTGATTTTTGGAAATTCTGAGTTCTGGGTGAGTGTCCCAGAGCCAGAACGGCCACCCCGACCGAGTCAAAGGCTCAGGGTGGGCGTCTCGAGTAGCAAGTTGGTGTCCCACATCGAATTTCCAAGAGAAATTCACACCTTTCACCTGCTATAAATACCCCAGGCTTCCAACAGTTGAAATCATCCCTTTACACTCAATACAGTTCATTTAGTTACTTCGAGTGTCTCGTTTTCTCTATTTTCTGAGTGTTTATCTCAGATTTCGAGAATTCGATTAGATAGTGTTCATTTTTTATATTCATAGAATACCCAGGATTTCGTTAGGAGATCCTAAGAGAGCATTAGGTGAGTGAATAGCTAGTCAACAGGGCATTGCTTAAGCCTAGGATGTAAGGTAAAGCAATCGCTACTAGTCTAAGGAAGCGTTCTTCGAAGGTTCTTCATGTGCATAAATCATATCACTTTTTAGCATGTTTTTAGGCACAATTTAGGGCAAAATTGGTGTTAAATCGTTCTCAATTGACTGTTATTAACACAATTTCGCAGTTTTTTTGATTTTCGAAGTGTGAGGTGAAATATGCAAGAAAATGGTAAATTTCGGGGCAAAAACGTAATTTTCAGAAGTTCAAAAGTCGGGACGGACGTCCAGAACCCGTGACGGGCATCCTGACCTGGTCAACAGACCAGGACAGGCGTCCAAGACTCGGGACTGCCGTCCTGACCTGGTCAACAGACCAGGACGGGCGTCCAAGACTCGGGACGGCCTTCCTGACCTGGTCAACAGGCCAGGACGGGCGTCCCGAGCCCCAGTTCAGACTCCCACATCGATTTTTGAAGAGAATTTCACCCAGTTCCCCTGCTATAAATACCACAGGCCTTCCA